>CM042853.1:1004894-1061454 GCA_023658055.1 Thaleichthys pacificus | reverse complement strand
TAGAACCAACCTGGGGATGAGTTCTACAGAACCCAACCTGGAGGATGAGTTCTACTAGAACCAACGGAGCAAAACCTCAACAGATGGCCTTCACCTTTTCTCACTTCACCAAAATTAAAACATGCAGAAATTTAGAACCAAGTGTGTTGTGTCCAGTGGCGGGTGTGGATGCATTTGCGAGTGTATGTGTATGTGGTAGATGTTGGTATGGGTATGTACACGTGTGGTGCGTGTGTGTGTGTGCTCTAGTGGAGTGTTCTCTAAAGCAGAATAAAGACAGAACACCAGAAGGCTGCATCAACATTTCTAACTAAAGAATGCCAAATTCACACTAAAAAAAAAGTTTTATAAAATAAGAATTCCACTACGGACAGAATTAATCAGTACAATGTGTCATTTGTAATTACAATATATTTATTATATATGGCATGTTGTACACACTTTATTAGAGCCTGCAACTTAGTACCTTAATTGGGCCAGGAATTTTGTTCTGAAAACAGTTTGGAGTAGAACAGAACTTGAGAAGTTTAAAACCGATGAAGATAAATTGGATGAAGAATTAAAACAATTGTGATATGGAAAATGTGTATGATCGTAACGGTTATGACAAGACGGACAAAAACCACTTAAAAAATCCCAATCATTCATAAATTAGATCTACATATTTTAGAACTATACTGTTACACATATTTCATCGCTGTGTAATGACAAAGTTTTTTTCAGCGAACGGTCTGTTAGAATGAGTGTTAGGATGTTGTGAATGAGTAATACTGTCATTCAGTGGATTCAACGGCAGTTCAAAAAACACGTTTGGTTCCAAGACTCTCGTTAGAAACACAGCATACTGTCAACCACATCCACCGTATTCTTCAGGGAGGGAACAGCGCGTTAATCGGGATGGTAAGAAAAAGACGGCACTTACTACCATGTATGATGTGAGGAGGCCAAAGGATTATTTTCTGTTTTGTGCTGCCTGGGTCAAGTCGCACTTCTTGAAACCTTCTAGGGCCTCACTTGACCTCTCTATTTGAACTCTGCACACTTCCTGTTTTTTGAAGGAAGTGATGTCACTCACTTGATATGGACTGAACAGTAAATGGAACGGTGTGAAAGGACTTATCCCAGAATGGAAACGACAGCTAGATTGGCACTGTGATGACGCCAGAGGAAGAAGAAGCCTGAGGCCTTCCCTAGAGGTGAGCTGTAGCTGGAGGTGTATAAATCACAGCAGGGTCTCTCTACACGGTGTCCCTAGTCCCCAAGACCACCTGTCTGCCTCAGGATGGCTGGATCCAAATGTTGGTGCTGGTACCACACTGGCAGGGGATTTTAAAAACACCTGTGCTCGGATTGGTCAGCGGGGCTCTGTGAACACTCAAAGTTAGCTATTTCCCAAGTTTGAAGTCTGTATTACAGACCCCCACTTGGTGCATAAGTCACAAGCAGCAGACAGCGGAAACACACTGCGAGAGAAGCTAGCGTTTGAGGAAGAACATAGCGTGAGGAGAAACCGTAGCGTGAGGAGAACCTAGGTGAGGGAGATTATCCTAGCGTGAGTGAGAACTAGCGTGAGGAGAAACTAGCGTGAGGAGGAATTCCTACCGTGAGGAGAACCTAGCGTGAGGAGAACCTAGCGTGAGGTGAGACCGCTGGGGGAACCTGGAGGAATCCTAGACTATGGTGTTTTATGGGCCCAGAGTCAGTCAGCAGGTGACGATTGTTCCCACGAACACATTCACTGTTGAAGCTTGTTACTATTTATAATAACGTGTTCACCCATTAACAGACGCTTATGTATAAAGCGAGTCGATGTTGTGACAGGGGTTGGGACTTTGAACCTGGGACGCCTGCTTCCCAGACATCGCTGGGCGTCCCGTCTGTGCTTCATGGTGGACAGGGTTGCAATCATACCTCTCTGCATCTATGAATCCATTGGCCTGCATACTGCCCATGCATAGTAGTCAATAGTCAGTTAACAACATCTTGTCCACCCTCTCTTCCCTCCCCTCTACCTCTCCCTCTCTCCACTCCCTCTCTCCTCTCCCTCTCTATCCTTCTTCCCCTCCCCCCCTCTCCTACACCCTCTCTCCTCCCTCCCTCTCTTCCTTCCTACCCCCTATCTCATCACCCTTCCTCTTCTCTCTTTCCACTCCCTCTCTCCACTATCCTCCTTTCTTCCTCACTCATCTCTCCACCTCCTCCTCTTTTCCTCTCTCACTCACTCTCCTCTCCATGCGCTCCTCATATTCTTTCATGTCATTCCGCTCCCTCCCTCGTCTCCCTCCACAGACAGGACAGAACAATCTGGCTGACATGTCTCCCCTTTCGCCACCCCCCTGCACCTCATATCTCTCTCTTTCTTCCACCAGCTCTCTGTCCCTCCTTCTATGTTTCTCCCCCCCCCCTCACCTCTCAAGGAGGTCCTGTTTCTTTTTCCCTTTGTTTCTAATCCCTATACCAAACACCCCCCCTTCATCCCTTCATCTTCTCTCATTCCACCAGCTCTTCTGTTTCCCCCCCCCTCACCCCCCTCATCTCTCTCTCTTCTACCAAGCACCACCCCCCGCCCCGCCCTTTCTGGTTTCTCCCCCCCCCCCTCTCATCTCTCTCCTTCCACCGAGCGCACGTTTCTCACCCCCCAACCCCCCACTATATCATTCTGCTCTCTCTGCCACCCAGCTCTGTTACTCCGCCCCACCCCCTCATACTCGTCTCTCTTCCACCAGTCTGTTTGACAGGTGGTTTTGTCTGTGTTAGGGTGGTTGGTCCTATGCAAGCATGGTTATAATACACTGTTGATGCTGTGGGCATGGAGCTAGTGACAGCAATGAGAGGGTCACTCCAGATCGATGGTCTTCTGTAGGGCAGGAGAAACTTCAAACAACCTCCTTATAGTACAAACTGGAAGGCTTTCCTGTCCAGGGGAGAGAGGATGGGAGACAGGAGGCGGGCGGGGAGGGACGGAGGGAGGTGAAGGGCGAGGAGGGGACAGGCAGAGGGGAATAGAGAACAGGAAGATTTGACATCGTACAATCTCATTGATTTAGTGACATTAGTTGAACAGGATCTCATGTGTGTGTCGATGTGCCATGAGAGGTGGTTCTGTGACGTGGAAGGACCAGGCTCACCCCACAGAACTGTGGCCAGGGGGCTTGGTGGAGCTCTCAGGACACAAAACACGTGGCAGGGACAAACACTCTGGTCGGCTGGGTGCTTCGTGATGAAGGCAAAGTACCTGCACACAGGACAGATGATGATGCCATGCACAGTGCCTGCTAGCTGGGAGGAGGTGGTATTTCCTCCCCAAAGGAATGAGTTAGCTCATTTAGGCATTAGCCTAGTAGCTCGTTAGCTTGGTCTCTTACTTGCTGTACTTGGGATGACATCCACAGAAGGACACGTTCTTTAGCTGGAAGAAGTGGTTGCACATCGTTACTCTGCAGACAGACAGACAGAGGACGAACACAGATTACATCGAGCAGGGCTGGTAAAACCAATGTGAAACTGGTTAACTCTCAGGTGTAAATACCAGTCGACCCTCAGATAGCTTATCGTCAGCATGGATGGTAAAGGCCGCTACAGCCGCTACACCCGCTACACAGCTACACCCGCTACACAGCTACACCTGGTACACCAGGGAGTCAGATGGCCCGAGCGGTTAGGGAGTCGGCTTATTATAATCAGAAGAGTTGTTGGTCGAGCCAAATGACGTTGTGCCCTTGGGCAAGGCACTTCACCCTATTGCCTTGGGGAGAATGTCCCGTACTTACTTTAAGTCGCTCTGGATAAGAGCGTCTGCTAAATGACTCAAATGTAAATGTACACCGGGGGACAGGCTTCAGTGTACACTGAGGTGTCTGGGGGGCTGTCGGTGTAGCACATACTGACCACAGGGGGGCAGCACATGTCATTACTCTGAGGTAGAGTTGCTGTGTCAATTGTGTGTGGGGTGTGAGTGACGAGTGTGACGTGTGAGAGTGAGAGTGTGTGTGAGAGTGTCGTGAGTGAGAGTTGTGAGGAGTGAGAGTGTGTGTGTGTGTGTGTGAGTGAGAGTGTGTGGTGTGTGAGAGTGAGGTTCTTACTCTGTCGGCAAGCGTAATAGTCGTCCTGCACCATCAGTTTGACTCCCTTCATGTTAATCTCCAGGATACATGATGAGGGAGGGTTATACTGGACTGTCAACCTCCTATTGGTCGCAATCTAGTGTCAATCAAAACAGAAGACAGGATATGACTCATCACTCAGACATTTCTCTTTCCTGTCATGCCCTCTTCTGTCAGTCTGTTACCATCCTTCACCTTCCATCTGGCCTCTTCCTCCCTCCCCCCTACAGTCATTCCTCACACGGGACTCACTCTCTCTCTCTCTCTCTCTCTCTCTTCCTTTCTCTCTCTTTTACTCCCTCATTCCCTCTGTCTGTCCCCTGCTCTCTCTCACTGTCACACACACCCACACCCCACACACACACCCACACCCACACCCACACCCACACCCACACCCACACCCCACACCCACACCCACACCACACACACACACACACACACACACACACACACACACACACACACACACACACACACACACACACACTGCACCTTCTGCATGGCAGCGCACAGCACATCGTTCCCCTTGGGTAGGGCACCTGGACCGACCCCAGGAACTTCAGGGCGGTATCTGTCCACCCCACTCAGACGTCCTCCCCTCTAAAACACACACAGAAGAGCTGCTGTCACCCCGTGAACATGCCTTGGACCTGTCTGTCTGCAGGTACCAGGAGCCTTACATGAGGGCAGCATTCAGAAACACAACACAGTTTGTTCCTGTTGGGTGGTTAAGGATCAGGTAGCAGACCACAGGCAGGTCATCTCTCCACACCCTCCCCCCCCGTCCCCCCCCCCCCCCGTCCCCCACACACCACACACGCTTGCGTGCCCAGGTACCTGTGAGGGCACGGGGCTCCTTGGCAATCTCCGTGGCGTAGAAGGCTGGGAAGATGCCGTGGGCGCCAGAGCGCATGTTGTAGCCCTCGTACCAGTAGTCCTCCCCCTGGAGCAGCACCAGCAGGGGGTCGTCCACCTCCAGCTCCAGCTCATCATCGTGACGGGGGATGAACCTGGGGGAGGGGGGGGGGAGGAGGGGAGGGGAGGAGGGGGAGCAATGACAAACAGACAGAAAACTAAATCAGCTTGTGTGTTGGATCCAGAGCGGAAGCTGTAGTTTGAAGATGATGATGGTGATGAAGATGTATCTCACCTGTACACAGCCCTGTGTGTCTGGTCCTTCTCCTCTCCGTTGATCACACAGGAGACCAGGCCGAAGGACTCTGCGCCTGCAGGGGGGGGGGGGGAGGGGGGGGGGACGACATGTGACATCAAATCTACCCTGCAGATCTGTTAGCTGCTTGGTGCATGGTATAGCTGTCTCCCTCCTCGATGGGCTGGGGTGAACAGCTGGGTTCTATCTCGGAGCTTAATGCTCATTGCTGTAGAATGGGTACAATAATCGATACTAAGAAACATGGACCGCTTCCAGGACGAAGCCAAGGACTGTAAACACACACACACCCACACACAGCCTTACTGGAGGACCAGCGAATAATATACCAGGGGATTCCCAAGGTGACTCAGTGACACTTCCTCTTACCCTCTCTTCCTGTCTCTCTTCCTGGTCTCTCTTCCTGTCTCTCTTCCTCTCTCTCTTCCTGTCTCTCTTCCTCTCTCTCTTCCTCTCTCTCTTCCTGTCTCTCTTCCTGTCTCTCTTCCTGTCTCTCTTCCTCTCTCTCTTCCTGTCTCTCTTCCTGTCTCTCTTCCTGTCTCTCTTCCTGTCTCTCTTCCTGTCTCTCTCTCTTCCTTCCCCTTATATGTTATATTATTTGTATTTGTATTTTTTGAGCCCACAGCGTTCCTACACCCAGAACTGCAGGGTGTTCGCTAGTTCTTTTTAGATCACTATTTGATTACTTCTGGACCATATACACATTGGATTTTATCACTATCTGTTCGATGAAATTGTAAAAAATGTGATTTTCTTGAAAATCAGTTAGTGGTGAGCAGTAAGTTCACATGTCCGCCCTGCTTGGTGAGGTGTGGAGTGTGAGGCAAGCACACACAGCCTTACTGGACAACCAGTGAAGAAGAAGAATCCATAAAGCTCTCCTTCACTCTCTCTCTCTCTGCGATTCTCTCTCTCTCCCCTCTCTCCCTCCTTCTCTCTCTCTCTCTCTCCCTCCCTCTGTCCCTCCCTCTCTCTCCCTCCCTCTCTCTCTCCGTGGGGTTAGAGTGGAGCTACTTACTGGAGGAGCGTGAGCGTCCGTTGAGGAAGACGTTGAGGAACTTCTTAGAGAAGTTCAGGTCTGCCTCCGGGGTGGAGTCATCAGAGAGACAAGCTCTGGCCTCTCTCCTCCCTCCTCCCACCCTGGCTCGCTCCTCCTCCTGCTCCTCCTCCTCCTGCTCCTCCTCCTCCTGCTCCTCCTCCTCCTGCTCCTCCTCCTCCTCCCCCTCCTCCCCGATGGCCAACTCATACGGAGACGAGACGCAGTTGTCGTATACGGTTGCCAGTGTCGCTGTCGTCGCTGTAACCTTGGTAACACTGCCGAAGGCTGATAAGTTCCAGCTGGGCGTGTTCGTCCACCACCAGTGTGTATTTCACAGAGTCGTACGAAAGGCCGCTGGCCTCAGAGCTCATGGAAGTCCGAGGTGGGGCCCCGGGGCCCCCCGGCCCCCTGCCTGCCCCCTGCCTACCCCCACCGTCCCTCATCACCCTGTCCTCCTCCTCCTCCCCCCCATAGTCATCCACGTACTGCACACCCAGTCCCGCCCCCACCACACCCAGTTCCCGCCCCCACCACACCCAGTCCCTGCAGGCTCATGTCCAGGGCAGAGCCCCCGAGGGGGGCTGGAAGGGGTGGCGAGTGCCTCCATGCACGAGGCGTAAGAAAGGGGCGGGGCCACGTAGACCTCGTCCTCCTCGCTGATGCAGGGATTGGTCCGGTCGGGGAGGGGCTGGTAGGGAGGCGGGCCTTCGGTGTCTGAGCTGAGGGACATGCGCCCGTGCTCTGGCTGCTGGGAGGGAGGGAAGTCTGGCTGGGCGTGGTCGTGGGCGTGGTCATGGGCGTGCTCGTGGAGGGACTCTGAGGAGCGCAGCACGGGCGTGAGGTAGATCTCCTCGGTGGCTCCAGACACACGTCCGTGGTGGTAGTGTGTCCTGTCCTCCGCCCCGCCCCCCCTGGGGCGCAGGGGCGCGTAGTCCTGCGGCGGTGGCGGCGGGGGTGGCGGCTTCCTGTCCTGCAGCTTGGAGCGTGTTCCCGTGGTGACGGGGGCGTGGCCGCGGCGGCAGGGCCCGTCCGTGGACGTGCCGCAGTCCTTGGTCTGGGCCACGCCCACCTGGGCCCCGCCCCCCTGCCGCTGCTTGTTCCTCATCGCTCAGACAGGTGTGCTCGTGGGGGGGGGGAAAGGTCACCTGGGAAGGGGACGCGCACACGCACACAGGTGCACACACGCATGGGGACGCATGTACACACAGAGATGAGCCAGACAGACAGAGACAAGATGAGCAGGCAAGCAAGACACACATATACACACACAAATACAGACACACAGACAAACACACAGACAGACACACAGACAGGTCCAAGACAGCACACACGGTCGACAGGCAGATGCATGCACACACACGTGCACAATTCACACACAGACAAGACACAATCACACACCGCACATACAACATACACCCAACAGCACACGTATGACCGGAGACAAGACACAAGCGACCACACACACACGAGGGAAAAGAGCAATGAGACAGCAGCAAAGTGTATCTTGTTAGGTAACCCACGGATTATAATCCACATTACTCAACATATTCAGCGCACAGCAGAAGATATGAGATTGATTTATGATGTCATAATCCCCAGCCAGACCCAGCAGTAAAAGACGAAACCAAAATAATAAACCGAAATAATAATTTGGGGTACTCAGAAAATCATTCCTTTTTGTGGCTAGTAACTTTTCAACCATACTGCATATGTTTGTTTGCCAAACTCAAACAGAATGTAAACATTTTGCCTGAGCTGGTCTGGAAGCTTCGTCAGTTCTGTAACGAGGCTGAAAAAGCTTGGCAGCTCTGGACTAGCTACGCCCCAGCTGGCTGTCAATATGACTTAGCTTAGCTTAGCCTAGCCTAGCCTAGCCTAGCAGGTTAGGGTTTTAGCATACCTCAGCCTAACACGGCCCATCATAGCCCTGCATAGCCAAGTGCAACCGAGCATAACCTAGAATGACAGTGGCAACACCGTTATGGTTACAGGCAGTACATATTATAGCCTAGCGTAGCCTAGCGTAGCCACTGTTACAGTTATATACAGCTGGACTAAAGATTTAAATAAAAGTTCTGGATGTGTTCCGTGAATGTGCAGTATTTATATTTACACACACTTTTTGTATGACAGAGTTAGCCTGCTGAACAGCACAACATCCTGACAGGCAGATCACTTCATGCTGAGGTGTCCTGTGCTTCTAAAACTGTTAATTCAGCATCGCCCCCCCCCCCCCCCCCCCCCACCCCTAAAGCAGAGCTCTGGTGGTATGATCCAGCCGTCTCCTGAGGAGACAGCGGCAGAACGGAGCGTCTCACCTGTCTTGAGGGGGGAGGACGACCGAGACACTTTCTCCTGCCAGCTGTACTTCTTACCAAACGAATTGTTGTTCAGCGTATCCTGCCGGTCCGACATGGAGACAGAGAGATGGAGAGATGAAATAAGAAATGTGGATGGAGAGATGTAGAGCGAGGGAAAAGAGAAAAGGCCAGAGGAAAGAGTGAGGTGGAGGATAGAAGGGAGACAGAAAGGGGGAGAGAGTTAGTGGGAGAGTTCTGGATGCACAAACTCAATGTACACAAAATCTCTCTCTCTCTCTGAGCTCTCTCGCTCTTCCACACGCACGCACACACACACACACACACACGCACAGGCTTTTATTCTGTTGAATGAGCAGGGATTCTTTTGTCCAGGCTTCGTGGTGAGCATTTAAAGGGAACCAGAGCCCCTTTTCCCAGCTGGGAACACACACACACAGAGACACAAGTTTGTTTTTCTATCCTAGTGGGACCATTCACCTCACCTTCAAACTGTCTCTGACCCTGAAGCCCTTAATGTCATTCTAACCCTCAAACCAGAGCTGAAGTTGTGGGTCCCAGCAGAACGGCCCCACAGGCTCAGGTGTGTCACTGTCACCATACTTGCTCCCACAAGGTTAGTTAAACAAGACACACAGTCAAACACACGCACACACACTGCTGTCTGACGCTGAAGGTGTTGGACATATCAGGAGGAATGGGAGTCGTTGTCTTGTTCTCTCATGTGTATGTGTGTGTGTGGGAGGTATACTTGAGTGTGTACGCGCGTATTTGTGTAGGTATGTGTGAATGTGAGTGTGCGTGTGTATGTGAGTGTGTGTGTGAGTTAATGTGTGAGTGTGTGTGTGTGTGTGTCATAACTGATGAGGTGGGTGATGCCTCCTGTTGAGCCAGTGATGATTTGCCCAAAATAAAAACTCCCCCCGTCTTCTCTGACTCACTCAGTGATGCTTCAGACAAGAAGACCTGTCACCATGGAGACCGACCAGTGATGCGGCAGGTGGAGGGAGATGACGTGTGTCTGTGTGTCTGTGTGTGTGCATGCAGGTGTGTGTGTGTGTGTGCATGTCTGTGTGTGTGTGTGTGTGTGTGTGCGTGTGCATCTGAACAGTATGGAGGGACCCACAGTAAGAGGGGAGACTGGGAGTGTACACACACACACACACACACACACACACACACACACACACACATAGAAGTGTTAATCCCAGCAGCCAGGGTTGGAGGTAGAGACACCTCCACACTTTAAGATTAAGGATTAGATCAGATTAGTGGAGGACCCCTGCTAGCCGGCCCGGGTGGAGGACCTTTCCCTCCAGAAACACACTCCCACTGAGATTACATTCACTGAGTAGGGCGGATCTGCTTACTGGAGCCACTAAATACACACACACACAGAGATATACATACATGCACACATGCTGTACACACAACCTGCAACCTCTTGATCTGCAATCAAATACTCTTCCGACTGAGCTATACCCATCCCCATGTTCTACCACTGAGCTATACCCATCCCCATGTTCTACCACTGAGCTATACCCATCCCCATGTTCTACCACTGAGCTATACCCATCCCCATGTTCTACCACTGAGCTATACCCATCCCCATGCTCTACCACTGAGCTATACCATCCCCATGCTCTACCACTGAGCTATACCCATCCCCATGTTCTACCACTGAGCTATACCCATCCCCATGCTCTACCACTGAGCTATACCCATCCCCATGTTCTACCACTGAGCTATACCCATCCCCATGCTCTACCACTGAGCTATACCCATCCCCATGCTCTACCACTGAGCTATACCCATCCCATGCTCTACCACTGAGCTATACCCATCCCCATGTTCTACCACTGAGCTGTACCCATCCCCATGTTCTACCACTGAGCTATACCCATCCCCATGTTCTACCACTGAGCTATACCCATCCCCAAATGCTCTAACACTGAGCTATACCCATCCCCATGCTCTACCACTGAGCTATACCCATCCCCATGTTCTACCACTGAGCTATACCCATCCCCAAATGCTCTACCACTGAGCTATACTCATCCCCATGCTCTACCACTGAGCTATACCCATCCCATGCTCTACCACTGAGCTATACCCATCCCCATGTTCTACCACTAATAGTCACTTATGTCCGGATGTGATTCAGAACTCCAGCACCTTCTCTGGATGAAGACTACAAGTTCCACACATCTCAGGTCCCAGTGCAGTATTCCCATGTTCACACCTTGACTCTGACCGTCACAAGTACAAACTTCTGATGCTTGGTCTTCTGCTGGCTTTCTACATGCACAGCATATCAAAGAGTCATGCTATATGAGTAACATGTAGAAAGGTAAATGTGGGTCAGACTGGTTGTGTGTAACTGCAGTGTTCAGACTGGAGAAGATCATCATGGTTATGCTGTCTACCTCAGGCTGAACGCACATGACTGCACACTCACTCACACACACACACACACACACACACACACACACACACACACACACACACACACACACACACACACACACAAATACAGTAAAGCAGCAGCTCTTACAGCAGCTCCTGTAGAGAGAGAGACACACACACACAGTCACACACACACACAGTCACACACACACACAGTCACACACACACACACACAGTCACACACACAGTCACACACACAGTCACACACAGTCACGAGCTAGCACGTCACCCTAACGGAGACGGGCACGAATAAAAACAACACATTTCCCTCTTCTGTTTCTATTCACAATCCAGACGTTGTTCTGTCAACCCTAACCCAGAACCCAGAGAGAGGAGAGGAGAGAGGAGGGGAGAGGAGAGAGGAGGGGAGAGGAGGGGAGAGGGGAGGAGAGGGAGGAGGAGAGGGGAGGAGAGGAGGAGAGGGAGGAGAGGAGAGGGGAGGATAGAGGAGGAGAGGAGAGGGGAGGAGAGGAGGAGAGGAGAGGGGAGGAGAGAGGAGGAGAGAGGAGGAGAGGAGGAGAGGGGAGGAGAGGGGAGGAGAGGAGGAGGAGAGGAGGAGAGGAGGAGAGGAGGAGAGGGGAGGAGAGGGGAGGAGGAGGAGAGGATGAGGAGGAGAGGAGGAGAGGGAGAGGGAGAGGAGAGGGGAGAGGGGAGGAGGAGAGGAGGAGAGGGGAGGGAAGGGGAGGAGAGAGGGGAGGAGAGGAGGAGAGGGGAGGAGAGGAGGAGAGGGGAGGAGAGGAGGAGAGGGGAGAGGGGGAGGAGAGGAGGAGAGGAGAGGGAGGGGAGGGGAGGAGAGGAGGAGAGGGGAGAGGAGGGAGGGGAGAGGGGAGAGAGAAGGAGGCGAGGAGAGGAGAGAACAGTGGGGACTTCTAATACCAGTCTGATCTCACATGTGTCTGATCTCACCTCAAGCTCTAAACACACACAGAGACCAGACCAGGAGTAAGAGAGATGTCAGTCACTCATTCTCCCTCCCTCCTCTGTCTCCACTCAACTGTCACAAACTGGAGTTAACGAGGAGAAGCAAGGGTCAGGAGGAGGGAGGAAGGAAGGAAGAGGAAGGAGAGGAAGGAAGGAAGGAGGGAGGGAGGAAGGAGAGGGAGGGAGGAGAGGGAGGGAGGAAAGGGAGGGCTCACCTGCGTGCGTGGCACCATGGGGAAGAGGTTAAGGGTCGTAGGTCTCTTCGGACGGTAGGTATCCATGGTTACGGTTGCCGTGGGGTCCTTGGTCGCTAGCAGGGATGCTGTGGCGCACGGCTTGGAGGGTTCTGTGTCGCCGCAGTAACTGTCGTCGTCGTCGATCAGGTCCAAATGAAGCATCTCTGTGTGGATGTGTCCGACAGCTCCTAGCTCCGCCCTCCCTGACACGCTATTGGTCCCCCGCCTCACATGGCCCTGCAGGGATTGGAGGAGACATGCGTCAGTCAGGAGAAAGACCCAGTAAGGGAGAGAGAAAAACAGCTACACAGCCTGGTTAGGATAGTAGCAGTGAAGGAGGGGCTGAATAGAGAAAGAAGACTGAGAGAAAGGAGGGGGAGATGAGCTGACCAATCAGCAGTCACCCTCTCTCTGCCGACACTGAGCGACTTACCACACAGAGGGAGAGGGGGGAGGAGAGGGGGGAGAAGAGGGAGAGAACAAGAGATGGAGAAAGTGAGTGGGAAGAGGAAGGGGGCAGTCGGAGGAAGAGAAAAACAAAACAGACTGAAAAAGATAGAGAGAGAGAAGGGGGGAGAGAGAGAGAGAGAGAGAGAGAGAAGGGAGAGAGACACACAGATACAGGATAATCACACAGAGATTAAGGAAGGAAATTAAGCTAATAAGTGTTTACAACTGTCCTAGAATGACAACCGATCACACAAGCAGGTCATGTGACCTGGTGTTTCCCTCTCAGCAGGTGACCAGGACCGATGTCAGCTCAGCTAATGTCCTCAGAGGACCTGACCTCTGTAACCCTGCACACACACACTACACACTACACACTACACACACTACACACTACACACACACACCTCAGAGGACCTGACCTCTGTAACCCTGCACACACACACTACACACACATCAAAACACACGTGATCAACATCTAATCATGTGATCAACAAATCAATGACTGGTATTCACTGTAAAGCATCAGCCTGCACCAGACCAGCTGTAAAGATCCAGATGGTAGATGTTCTGTAGGGTTAAGGTCTGTCTGGGTTACTGTACTTACGTAGATTTTTCTGGTATCAGTACTTTACTATCACTATAAAAATTTAAAATATTTTTTTTTGAAAGGTGAAAAAATATTTTCGAAACAAAGTTTCTACAAAAGCTTCTCTGTTCCCCTCCTTTCACTGTGTGGAAAAACAGTTTAGAAAAAAGGTACGTTATGGATGAGACAGAGGGAGTTCATGTCGACATGACTTTACTTTAACTTGAGTGAAATAGTGTAATCAGTACTTCAACTTTTACCAGTCTTTTCTAACATGAGTATCTGTACTTCTACTTGAGGAAAGGATGTGTGTACCTTTTCCATCTCTGGTGTACACACATACTGCACACACACACACACACACACATACTGCACACACACACACACACACACACACACACACACACAGACAGCGTTGACAAGCCTGAGGGCTCAGCTATATTTAACACAGTCAGGAAAACAATACAACACTGAATTAATCTGTCCTGACAACCAAGCCTGCGTCACCTGCCTGTGTAAACAAACATCTTTGCTAATCGCTATCTTCCAGGAAGCTAGCCCTGAGTAAACTAACGGTAGCCAGCAACAAAAATACATAGTGTGTGTGTTTATGAATGAGAGTCTTTACTGAAACAGATATTTTATGGCAGGGACTATGATTTGACTAACGCCTAACATACCTAAATAAAAAACTAATCTAACCTGCTGTGTGAATCTAGATGAGCAGGACTACTCACAGCCAGAGAACGAGATGAGGGCTGATCTGACAGCAAGGTTTGATGTTCTGCTCAAAGGAACATTCGTATGGGGTTCACTCCAATCAGCACAAATCACCAAGGATCTCTCTGCCTCTCTCTCTGCTCTCTGCCTCTCTCTCTGCCTCTCTCTCTCTGCCTCTCCCTCTCTTGCCTCTCTCTGCCTCTCTCTCTGCCTCTCTCTCTGCCTCTCTCTCTGCCTCTCTCTCTCTGCCTCTCTCTCTCTGCCTCTCCCTCTCTGCCTCTCCCTCTCTCTCTAACATCCCCTGGGGAGGTCTAGGGATGAAACAGAAAGGACAGTGAAAGAAAGACATATGTAAGTGGTTTGTGAAAAACTATGGAATTCCAGGACAATCTGATAGGTGAAACCCCGTCCCTGTAGAATACGCCTGCAGACTGCAGGAGGGGGAAGGATGGGATGTGTCCATCCATCCAACCTACCATCCATCTTTCCTTCCACCCTACCATCCATCCCATCCCTCCCTCCTCCCTCCTCCTCTCCTGTAAGTGGCTATAAACATCTTTCATCTGTCCCCGTCAGACTCTAGACAGGAAGAGACCCCCCTTCCCCCCGATCTCTCCCCCCGATCTCCCCCCTCCTCCCCCAGATCTCCCCCCCCCTCCCTCAGACCCGTCCCCCCCTCCTCCCCCAGATCTCTCATCCCAGGACTCCAGTCCCCTCTGATGAAGTCACTCTCTCCTACCTCACAGTCTTAATCTAATCTAGACAGAGAGCAGATGAATCCCTCCTCCTCCCCCCCCCCCCCCCGATAGATTAGCCCTCAAACTGGGGAACTCTACCCCCCGTTAACTCTCACACTCACACACAAACTCTCTCTCTCTTTCTCTCACACACACACACACACACACACCACCTCTCTCCCTCTCTCACACACAAACTCTCTCCCTCTCTCACACACAACCTCTCTCACACTCACACTCTCTCTCACACACAAACACACCACCTCTCTCACTGACCTCTATTATATCCCTGGTCCCTTTAAGAGCACCGGCCCTGTTGCTAGGAGACCATGGGGGCTTAGCGACGGGGCAGAGAGGCACTTGCCTGAACATTCTGCTGCTCTGCCTCAGCCAATCAGCAGAGCTCTGGGGAGTGAGTCATAACCTGGGGCTCTGACAGGGCAGAAATCTGTGAATGGATCCAGATCACGTGACCACTGTGATGGCATTGACACAGCTGAGTCCAAGCCTTCTGTAAGTCATGGTGATGAAGCAGAGACCACAATACTAACGTATAATGTACCAATAAAATATCATACACTAACACTGAGTATTTACATGAGATTTCTCCTCATTAGTATTGTATTCATTTGGCAGACGTTTTCCTCCACAGCAAGATGCGTGGGCGTGGGACACCTCTTGATCATTAGATCGGCTCTAACCACTAAGCTACCCTCCCTTCTTCTCCCACCGGCAGCTGTCTGTCTGCCTCTGCCTGCTGAGACAGCGCAGGACACAACATGGCGCTGCTGTGACGATGTGCTGGAGGACCAATCACAGGGCATATGACAGGCACCGTCTCCCTGGCAACGCAGTGTTGGTGTGCATGTGTGCATGTGCTATGTGTGTGTGTGTATGCTGTGTGTGCGAAGAGACGGCAAGGAAAACACCGTTGCCATGGAAATAAGATTATTTTTTCCTCCTTGATTTGGTTGACTCATGCCTGCCCGCCCACCCTCTCTCTCTCTCCCTCTCTATCAGTCTCTCCTCCTTTGCATCTCTCTCTCCTCCTCCCTCTCTCCCTCTCTCTCCTCCTCTCCATCTCTCTCTGTCTTCCCCCTCTCTCTCTCTCCTCCTCTCCATCTCTCTCTGTCTTCCCCCTCTCTCTCTCTCCTCCTCTCCATCTCTCTCTGTCTTCCCCCTCTCTCCTCCTCCCTCTCTCTCCTCCTCTCCATCTCTCTCACTGCCCTTCAAACACCCTAGGTGAAGAGAGACAGAGAGAAGTGGAGAGAGAGAGAGGTGGAGAGAGAGAGGTGCATGGATGGATGGAGGGAGAATGGCAGGAAGAGAGGGTAATATAATGACATGATCATCTGAGAGGCTGACCCTGCCCTGACATCCTCTCTACACACGACAAACGACTACTAACCCTAACCCTTTACCTTCCCCCAACACACACCCACACACCCACACACACACATCCACACCACACACACACACACACCCCTACTAATCACATCACTTTACCTTCCCCCAACACACACCCACACCACACACACACACACCACACACACACACACAAAGAGCTTCAGTGCCACTCCTGTGCAGACAGAGACGACCTCACCTATGAGCTCATCACCCCAGGGGATTGTGGGATTGCTCCGACCTCATCAATAATGGACAGGCACAGTAGGAGCATCACAGGACCCAGACAGGCTGAGCATCTACTGCAGAAGGGGACATGGTGTGTGTGTGTGTGTGTGTGTGTGTGTGTGTGTGTGTGTGTGTGTGTGTGTGTGAAGAGGAGGAGAGGAGCAGGACTGTCTGAGAAATTTAGAATGTAACGTTATTTTCTGAAAATATTGGTGTTTAGCATTCCTTCAGCAGAGAACCCCTCCTCACATGACCTATAGATGACACTAGGCTTACGTAAACAAACTGACCTAGGCTGACCATTATCATACTAGAGGTGCAATAAATGTGTTTAATCTTATCTGTGTTGAGTGAATCATATGGTCAAGCCTAGGGTCAGAGAACTCTGTAAGTTTCCATGTGCACGCGCACTCTGTCTCTGGGATCGATCACATTGACAGCTGATATGCAGGGGAGGGGACTTCTCACCAATATGTTTAAATGGTCTTACATGAAGACTTGAGAACCAGACAAACTTTGTAGCACAATGGCGTGTGATGTTTTGTCTCCTTGCGGCCGCAAGTAATAAAGCTTTCTTAACTTGTTCACCGACTGACTGTGCAATGCTTGATAGATTAATATTTCTGACAAGGACCAAATAATTCCAATGTCCTGTACTTGTACTTGCTACAAATGTCCATAAACCTCAAACTGAAACTTGAGAAAAAGACAGAGGGAGGGGGAGAGAGAGGTCAAGAGAGACAGAGAGAGAGAGAGGGGGAGAGAGAGGTCAAGAGAGACAGAGAGAGAGAGAGGGGGAGAGAGAGGTCAAGAGAGACAGAGAGAAAGAGAAAGAGAGGGAGGGGGAGAGAGAGGTCAAGAGAGACAGAGAGACAGAGAGAAAGAGAGGGAGGGAGGATCCACACACAGTCCCACTCTGAAAGCTCATATTCACTAATCCAAGCTATAATTAGCTCCCTGGATAGTTATACACAGTGAGTACAAGAGAGGGGGAGAGAAGAGGAGGAGAGGAGGAAGAAAGGAAAATAACTGACCTGACAGGGAGAGAGAGGGAAAGACAGGAGAGACAGAAAGAGAAAAAGAGAGGCAACATTATTAAACCCAAACAACACTGCTGTATCGGAGAGGAGAGAGAAAGGATTCCTTTTTCCTCGGGATGACTGAATCATCAGTCTTTTCTTCCTGTTGCCTTGGTTACAGCAGAGTGGCTGGGGATAATAAGGTTTATTTCACCTGGAAAAACATATCAGTTGGAATTATACATGAACGGGTGCATCTCTCTCCTCACCTCTACCTCTCCATCCCGCTCTCCTTCTACCTTTTCTCTTTCATCCTCTCTCCCCACCCCACCTCTCTCTCTCTCTCCCCACCCCACCCCACCCCACCTCTCTCTCTCTCTCCCCACCCACCCCACCCCTCTCTCTCTCTCTCCCCACCCCACCCCTCTCTCTCTCTCTCCCCACCCCACCCCTCTCTCTCTCTCTCTCTCTCTCTCCCCACCCCACCCCTCTCTCTCTCTCTCGATCTCGCTCACTCTCACTTTCTAACCCGTCCATATCTTTCTCTCCTGTGTCTCGTTATCTCTGTCTTCACATCGCTCTCTCTCTTCCCATCTCTCTCTTCCCATCTCTCTCTCTTCCCATCTCTCTCTTCCCATCTCTCTCTCTTCCCATCTCTCTCTTCCCATCTCTCTTCCCATCTCTCTCTTCCCATCTCTCTCTTCCCATCTCTCTCTCTTCCCATCTCTCTCTCTTCCCATCTCTCTCTTCCCATCTCTCTCTCTTCCCATCTCTATCTTCCCATCTCTCTCTCTTCCCATCTCTCTCTTCCCATCTCTCTCTCTTCCCATCTCTCTCTTCCCATCTCTCTCTTCCCATCTCTCTCTCTTCCCATCTCTCTTCCCATCTCTCTCTTCCCATCTCTCTCTTCCCATCTCTCTCTCTTCCCATCTCTCTCTTCCCATCTCTCTCTCTTCCCATCTCTCTCTCTTCCCATCTCTCTCTTCCCATCTCTCTCTCTTCCCATCTCTCTCTTCCCATCTCTCTCTCTTCCCATCTCTCTCTTCCCATCTCTCTCTTCCCATCTCTCTCTTCCCATCTCTCTCTCTTCCCATCTCTCTCTTCCCATCTCTCTCTTCCCATCTCTCTCTTCCCATCTCTCTCTCTTCCCATCTCTCTCTTCCCATCTCTCTCTTCCCATCTCTCTCTCTTCCCATCTCTCTCTCTTCCCATCTCTCTCTTCCCATCTCTCTCTTCCCATCTCTCTCTTCCCATCTCTCTCTTCCCATCTCTCTCTCTTCCCATCTCTCTCTTCCCATCTCTCTCTTCCCATCTCTCTCTTCCCATCTCTCTCTCTTCACATCTCTCACCTCAGTCCTGGGTCCGACACCTCAGTCCTGGGTCTGACGACACAGACCACTGTGTCATTAGTAGGAACGTCAGCATCCTTTCAATGGGCTTGAAGGGAATCGCTGGAACCTTCCTCCAAAATAATGACCATATTACCCATGGTGCATCTGGGCGCTGCTCCTGGATCCAGGTCAGAGACAAGCCCAGGACCCAGCAGAGCTTCTACCCAGAAGCTGCCAGCCAATCACCGGCCCCGTAGTGTGTGTGTGTGTGTGGGGGGGATAGCCCAGAGGTAAAGACAAAAGAAACCAGGCCAGACCAGGCCAGACAAGACCAGGCCAGACCGGACCAGGCTGGACCAGACCAGGCCAGACCAGACCAGGCCAGACCGGACCAGGCTGGACCAGACCAGGCCAGACCAGGCCTAGAACAGCATGTGACC
The DNA here is from genome assembly GCA_023658055.1 of Thaleichthys pacificus. Taxonomy (NCBI): domain Eukaryota; kingdom Metazoa; phylum Chordata; class Actinopteri; order Osmeriformes; family Osmeridae; genus Thaleichthys; species Thaleichthys pacificus. The sequence goes on along the minus strand of CM042853.1, from coordinate 1,042,285 downwards.
CTCTCCCCCCCTCCTCTTACCTTCACCTCCAGCCCATTGCAGTTCAGACTGATCCCACACTCATCCTGGATGTCTGTGATCTCAGACAGATCCTCATCCTCAAACTCCTCCAAGCTGATGTCATGGGTCAACCTGGAGAGAGAGGGGAGGGAGAGAGACATTAATGTTACAGCTGATGTCATGGGTCATGGGAGGGAGGGGGGAGGGGGCAGGGGGGAGGGAGGGAGGAGGGAGGGGGCAAGGGGGAGCGGGGGAGGAGGGGAGAAGGGAGGGGGGGGGAGAAGGGAGGGGGGGGGTGGGAGGGAGGGGGGGGGGGGGGAGGGAGGGGGGGGGGAGGGAGGGACATGGCTCCACCATGCTTGAGCTGGTGTGACAAGGTGGGGGAAGAGGGGGCTGAACTGTCAGCATGGTTGTATGAACATTGGAGAGTGTGTGTGTGTCACAAAGACACACTGTCTGGACAGCAGCCAGGGGCCAGAGTGAGCAGGCGTCTCTTAGACAACACCATCTCCCGGACAACCGTTATATCACCGCAGGGGGCCAGAGTCCTGACATCAACAAGAACACATTTAACCGTTAATCACAACTCCTGTCTTATCTTAGTTACCAGCTCAGAGTTCTCCAAGACCATAACATCACCCAATGGTCACACACTCATCCTTACTCACATAGCTAGCTGAGCATATCCACTCAACCTCACTCACATAGCTAGCTGAGCATATCCACCCAACCTCACTCACATAGCTAGCTGAGCATATCCACTCATCCTTACTCACATAGCTAGCTGAGCATATCCACTCATCCTTACTCACATAGCTAGCTGAGCATATCCACTCAACCTCACTCACATAGCTAGCTGAGCATATCCACCCAACCTTACTCACATAGCTAGCTGAGCATATCCACTCATCCTTACTCATATAGCTAGCTGAGCATATCCACTCATCCTTACTCATATAGCTAGCTGAGCATATCCACCCAACCTCACTCACATAGCTAGCTGAGCATATCCACCCAACCTTACTCACATAGCTAGCTGAGCATATCCACTCATCCTTACTCATATAGCTAGCTGAGCATATCCACACAACCTTACTCACATAGCTAGCTGAGCATATCCACTCATCCTTACTCATATAGCTAGCTGAGCATATCCACACAACCTTACTCACATAGCTAGCTGAGCATATCCACACAACCTTACTCACATAGCTAGCTGAGCATATCCACACAACCTTACTCACATAGCTAGCTGAGCATATCCACAAACCAATATCGACATACTGCAGCTAGCTTAGAATTTGATTTTTTATTTTTTTTATTATCAAAAAAACCTGAATCCATTTTTAATCGAATCGTGACCCCAAGAAACGATTTTAATCGAATCGTGAGGTACCAAAGATTCCCACCCCTACTAAGCATATCCACATAATACCCACATACTGCATTTTAGCATATCCCCACATGCATATCCATATAGCTAGCTTAGCATATCCACACATGCATATCCATATAGCTAGCTTAGCATATCCCCACATGCATATCCATATAGCTAGCTTAGCATATCCCTACATGCATATCCATATAGCTAGCTTAGCATATCCACACATGCATATCCATATAGCTAGCTTAGCATATCCACACATGTTGTGGGATATGCAAGGATGTAACGATATATCTCTGCCCACGATTCGATACAAAACACAATTCCGGGTTCACAATAAACTTAAGCAATTTTCTTGCAAATTTGCGAAATATTCGACAGTTTCAAAATGAAATCAAAATCAAAATTGGATAGTGTCCTCTGCTGTTAAAAAAGAGAATCGCAATAAATTTTTCATCTCCTCGACTTCAACTGTCCCATGCTTGTGTCACGATTTAATCATTTCACCATGTATCGTTCCATTCCTAATATCCACAAAACTAAACACTGCTACGTCAGCCAGTGTCTGCTTCCTGTCACATGACAACATGTCTGCTGACCTGTGGTTGTCCTCCATGATCAGCAGCTGCAACAACAGGCTGTTTCTAAGATGGAGGGAAGGAGGGAGGGAGGGAGACACATCTGTTCGTCACAATAATGTGCCTTTGTAGAAAGAGGGAGAGGAGGAAGGAGGGAGAGGATGAGAGAGAATTGCAAAAGAAGAGACACGGTTCTGTCCCAAATGAGCGATGACACCTGAGAGGAGGAAGGAATCCTCATCAGGACACCGTCTGACACACTGACAAGACGGGTGTGACATGTGACATAAATTCGCAAATCCCTGCAGATCTGTAGTTAGCTGCTTGGTGCATGGTAGCAGGGTGTATACAGTATACAGCTGTCTCCCTCCTTGCTGGGCTGGGGTGAACAGCAGGGTTCTAGGGTTTTTTTTTGTTTTAGAGCGAGCTAGCTTTGGCAATACGGTTGTAATGACTGTCATGCTAATAAAGCTAAATTGAATTGAATTGACAGTTCATTTCTGATAGGCTCTGGAAACCGAGAGAGCGAGTGGTGGACGTGGTGAGAGTGACACAGCGCACGTCCTGATAGCGTCCCGGGGTAATAGTAGCCGGTGAAGCCACCTCCCTGAAATTAGTTTTTGCAGGTTGGGATGTCTGCATACGTTGTGAAAAGCAAATAAGTGCCAATGGGAAGAATCATAAGAGCATGTAGTTCAACAAATTACAATTATACAACATGAACCTTGAAAGTGCAAGAGTGTAGGCCTACCTGTAGGAAAGCAAGCAACAATAATATAAATCACAGCGGGTACAAGTAGTTCAATCAGTTACAGAGGGAGGGAAGTTTTCTGCCGAGTTATTGATCGTATCGACTCGAGTTATACAGAGTTAAATGCTACCTACCAGTCAGAAAAATTACCCCCTCCCTCTCTTTCTCTCCCAGAATATTTGTACCAAAGCTTTGATAGGTATGGGAGCCAAAAGCCAAACTTTTGATCAAACTTGAGCCCCGTTCTCTAGTTATGTAGCTCGAGCTAGCTAGCTTAGCTAGACAACTTTGTAGCTAGCTACTGCAACGTTATTACCAGCGACTCTGATAACGTAGCTCAAATTGTTTTCAGCATTTGAGGAGCAAGTTGGCTCATCATAAAACGTTTTCGAAAATATAAACCAGTTCAACACAGGTAGGCTAACAATTTTGTCTTGCGAAAAAGGTGCAAGCTAACAGACGTTCTCCGTGGAACTTTACTAAAATCACGTTCAATATAATTAGCTAACGTCTTTCCTTTTCTAAGGAAACCTTTTAAGGGATTCTGTGCAACGCCCTCACGTAGCTATATCCCATAGTTAAGGAGAACTTAAGCCGTAAGTGTCATATTAAAGGGGAAAACTTGTTTGGTGTTTTGTTCAATCGGCCCTAAGGGAGGATGAGTAGGGGAGAGGAAGAACATGAAAGAGAGAAACAGGAGGGAAGGGCAGAGTCACGGTTGAGAAGGCACACAGACGGGACAGTGAGGGAGGGGGAGGGAGGGCACATAAAACACCAGGACAGGGTGACCCCTCTTCTGCCGCAATGCACTCTGGGTAGGGCGGGAAGGGGGCACACGCAGACCTAAATAAGACCTAGAATAAACCAATCAGATGTTTCAAAAACTCAGCACAAGAAACGGTCACACTGGATAATAATAAAAACTCAAATCCTGTGTTTAATTTACACTCAGAGCGCTAGATGGTGACATTTTTGTGGAGACCTCAGAGCGCTAGATGGTGACATTTTTGTGGAGACCTCAGAGCGCTAGATGGTGACATTTTTGTGGAGACCTCAGAGCGCTAGATGGTGACATTGTTGTGGAGATCTCAGAGCGCTACTTTTACATTTAGTCATTTAGCAGACGCTCTTATCCAGAGCGACTTACAGTAAGTACAGGGACATTCCCCCGATGCAAGTAGGGTGAAGTGCCTTGCCCAAGGACACAACGTCATTTGACACGGCCGGGAATCGAACTGGCAACCTTCAGATTACTAGCCCGATTCCCTAACCGCTCAGCCACCTGACTCCCTGACCTCAGAGCGCTAGATGGTGACATTGTTGTGGAGATCTCAGAGCGCGAGATGATCTGGAAAGACGTGATGGAGAGATACAGGTATCTGTTCTCTATGTTTGTGTTTAAAGTGCAACTTAAATGATCAGTTACAGCTGATCCAAAGCGTGTTGGGTGGTGGATTCATATTCATTTTGGGATACAAATGCTCAAAGTGATGCATAAACAATGTATATAGGCAATTGAATTGCAGTATAAAACATTAATTATAATTCACAACCCAACTTGACTAACTGACCTCTAGGGGTAAACAGAGCTGCTGTTTAACCACTAAATAATCAACACACTAGGAAGGACTGATCAGAACCTGGAACTGGACTGATGGTTTCAGACCTGAGGGGCTTAGCTAAAACAAAAGAGGTTTTGCATTTTACCCAGAGAGGGAGGAGGATGACACACAGTAGAATGATGCTAAAACAGTACAGGGGGATTTGAACCTGTGACTTCTTGAAAGGTTCTAACCACTGAGCTGTTTTTAACCTACGAGAGAACAGCTTCCATTTCTGTGAGGTCCAGATACACAACAACGCAATCAGTCTTGATTCAATTACCCCCCTCCCCACACACAGTAATATGCTACTGTACACCAAACATGAAATGACAACAAACTGACGCCAGCCAGCCAGGAAGCCCTCCATACCCCCTCCTGCCCCCTTCCAAGCCCCCTCCATCCCCCACCCATCCTCCTTCCCCCTCTTGCCCCTCCATGCCCCCTCCATCTCCCCCCCATCCTCCTTGCCCCTCCATGCCCCCTCCATCTCCCCCCCATCCTCCTTGCCCCTCCATGCCCCCTCCATCTCCCCCCCATCCTACTGCCCCATCACTCCCTCCTCCAGTCCACAGCGTAATGCTGGAGTCCTGTAACATCCCACAAACATTCGGATACTTCTGCTTCACCTATCTTTCTCCTTCTCTCTTTTTCTATCTCTCTCCCTCCTCCTTTCTCTCTATCTCTCTCCGTCTCTCTCTCCGTCTCTCTCCGTCTCTCTCTCTGCCGTGCATGCTTCGTGCTTCAAGGGCATCCTGGTCCGACGCAGCACCATGCAGAGACACTGAGCAGCACATCGACAGCACTACCGTAACACACACACACACACACACACAAGGTCACAGCACTGTGTTTCTGGCAGCTAGGAGGACAGAATAGAGATATCCTACCATTTCTCCCACTGGTCCTCCATCCACCCCTCTCCTTCTTCCCCTCCGGAGTCCATGCTGCGAGTGAACCACGGAGGAGAGGAGGGGAGGAGGAGGTAGAGAGAGGGGAATGAGGTAGAGAGAGGGGGGAGAGCGGAGGGGGATGCTCAGCTGGGTCGATGGGACGCGGAGCCTGATTCGCTGCTTCTGTTCGCTTCTGTTCCGCGTGTTGCAAGACGAGAACCAGGAGAGGAGAACCAGGAGAGGAGAACCAGGAGAGGAGAACCAGGAGAGGAGAACCAGGAGAGGAGAACCAGGAGAGGAGAACCAGGAGACACAGCTGGAGCAGAGGGATATATATCTCCTCCGCCTCTCTGCTGTAGACAGGTAGCAGACAGGCTGGAGGAGAGGGTAGTAAACCGACTGGAGAAGAGGGATATTGTGTTACCCTCCTCTGCTTGCACTGGAGCAAGTCTACGATTTACTACAGCACAGAGTTGCTGACAGCAGAAGAGAGGAGGAGAGGGAGAGAGAGAGAGGAGGGGGAGGGAGAGAGAGGAGGGGGAGGGAGAGAGAGAGGAGGGGGAGGGAGAGAGAGGAGGGGGAGGGAGAGAGAGAAGGACAGATGAGACAGCAGGCTAGAGCGAGAGGAGGGAGAGAGAGGAGGGGGAGGGAGAGAGAGAGAGGAGGGGGAGGGAGAGAGAAGGACAGATGAGACAGCAGGGTAGAGCGAGAGGAGGGAGAGAGAGGAGGGGGAGGGAGAGAGAGAGGACAGATGAGACAGCAGGCTAGAGCGAGAGGAGGGAGAGAGAGGAGGGGGAGGGAGAGAGAGAGGACAGATGAGACAGCAGGGTAGAGCGAGAGGAGGGAGAGAGAGGAGGGGGAGGGAGAGAGAGAGGACAGATGAGACAGCAGGGTAGAGCGAGAGGAGGGAGAGAGAGGAGGGGGAGGGAGAGAGAGAGAGGAGGGGGAGGGAGAGAGAGAGGACAGATGAGACAGCAGGGTAGAGCGAGAGGAGGGAGAGAGAGAGGAGCCCAGCAACAGGAGCAGTCCTGTCTGCTTCATTATTAATGAGGCAGATCGATCATGCTCCGGTTATTCTCATCTCTGCTCTCTCTTTCCTTCTGTCTCCCTCTTCCTTCTCTCTCCCTCTCTCTCTTTCTCTCCCTCTGTCTTTCTCTCCCTCTCTCTTTGGCTCCCTCTCCTGTGATGGCAGATCACACTCCTATTCTCACCCTCTCTCTGTTCCTCTCTTTCTCACTGTTTCTCTCCCTCTGTCTGTGAAGACACTAGAATCTCCAGAACGGTTATGCTGTGACTGTGTGTGTGTGTGTGGCCAGGACAGCCAAGGAGGAACAACTTATTTTTAGATGTCATCCACCACCTTGGAGAGAACCCACTACAGTGTGTGTGCGTGCATGCGTGTGTGTGTGCGTGTCAGCGTGTGCATGCACGTGTGTGTGTGTGCGCGTGTGCATGCCTTGTGTGTATGAGAATGCGTGTGTGCTCACAAGCGCTAAGAGGAGAGCATCTCTAACCAGAGCATGCAGCACAGTAAGGGACTGTGTTTAATAAAACATGCAGGAGATGAAGCTCACAGGAACCCTCAACACATACATCACAACTCCACATTCACACGCGTGTGGACTATTGTAAACACTGCTAGCCTCTGCTGCTAGCCTGTTAGCCTCCGCTGCTAGCCAGTTAGCCTGTTAGCATCCACTGCTAGCCTGTTAGCCTCTGCTGCTAGCCAGTTAGCCTGTTAGAGTCCACTGCTAGCCTGTTAGCCTATGCTGCTTGCCTGTTAGCCTCTGCTGCTAGCCAGTTAGCCTGTTAGAGTCCACTGCTTGCCTGTTAGCCTATGCTGCTTGCCTGTTAGACTCTGCTGCTAGCCAGTTAGCCTGTTAGCATCCACTGCTAGCCTGTTAGCCTCTGCTGCTAGCCAGTTAGCCTGTTAGAGTCCACTGCTAGCCTGTTAGCCTCTGCTGCTAGCCAGTTAGACAGGTGTGTTTGACAGGTATTTGCTGTTGGACCACAGTGCACCTCTCTGATCCAACTTCCCTTACCCTTTGACTCCAACTGTGATGGCAGATGGGAGGAGGGGCGAGCTGGGGGGAGGATGGGGGAGGAAGGAAAGAGCAGGGGTCTCCTGGCAACACTCACTGGCCATGGCAACCAACACATGGCCATAAGGCCCGCCCTGGCAACCAGCCAAGACCTGCGGTGCTGACACACATGTCAGAACAAACACATCCTCATCCACGTGTGGCCACGTATGTGTGTGTACATGTGTGTGTTTGTTTGTGTGTGTGTGACACACATGCAAGCACACACACACCAGCAAGCAAACACACACACACACAATGAGCTGATGCACTCTGACAGAATCCAAAATATCTTCACCTCAGAAATATCACCCAGGCCAGAGGAGAGAGGGAGGAGGTGAGGAAGGAGGGGTGGAAGGGTGTAGGGGAAGTGGGAAAGAGGTGAGGAATGAAATGAAAAAAACGTGTTCTTTCTGGGGAGAAATTGGGTCACACTTTACTAGAACCTGCCTTCTACATCCATCACTGTGATACAGCTCTTTGAGAGTCCCTCACTATGACTAGCAAGCCTCACTACGATTAGCTAGCCTCACTACGACCAGCTAGCCTCACTACGACCAGCTAGCCTCACTACGACCAGCTAGCCTCACTACGACCAGCTAAGCTCACTACGAACAGCTAAGCTCACTACGAACAGCTAAGCTCACTACGAACAGACATCTCTAATGGTCTACCAATGAAGCAGCAGTAAATAAATATTCTTTTCCTGCAGACCCAGATGAGCCCAGGGAGCCAGGAACAGTCCAGTAACTCCTCAGTTTCTGAGGTTGTGGTAAGAACATGTTCCTGGAGTCAGACAGGTGCAGTAGTGATTCTGGTTACATTTATCCATATTGTTTTGACTGTGCAAAATGTGTTCAACAGCTGAATGTGGGTATTTTAAAAAGTAAATGTTTGTCAACATGTTTGCCCCCCCTGGCCTCCCCCCCTCCCCTCAGTGACACCAGTTCCGTCTGAGGAGCAGGTCTGGTGGTGGGAGAGGGGAGGGTCTGGTGGTAGGAGAGGGTCTGGTGGTAGGAGAGGGTCTGGTGGTGGGAGAGTGTCTGTTTTTGAGAGGGGAGGGTCTGGTGGTAGGAGAGGGTCTGGTGGTAGGAGAGGGTCTGGTGGTAGGAGAGGGGAGGGTCTGGTGGTAGGAGAGGTGAGGGTCTGGTGGTAGGAGAGGTGATTTGAGGCAGCAGAGTCAGGATGACTACTCTCCTAGACTTATGAATGCTGTACAAGAGCACTCTCTCTCCCTCTCTCTCCTAATTCTCTCTCCCTCTCTCTTCCTACCTCTCTCTACCTCCCTCTCTCTCTCCCTACCTCTCTCTCCCTCTCATTCTCTCTATCTTTCTATGCTTCTCTCCCTCTCCCCTTCACAGCCCCTCTGCTGGGATTCATCAAATCGACAGGCTGCAGGACTCTCTATCACTGTTAAAGCAACGTGTGTGTGTTTGTGTGTGTGCACGCGTATGCGTTTGTGAGAGACAGAGAGAGAGTGGGTGTAAAGGAGAGGGGTTTGTGTGAGGGGGAGGGCTGTGTGTGTGTGAGCGGAGATATTCTAGGAGAAACAGCACGCATCAGCAAAACAGAGCAAGCAGTAAATGATCAGCAGGAAGGGGATTGGATTGAGACCAATTACTGTCCTCTGTGTGTCCAGCCTAGACTGGCTGACAGCATAAATACATACACTCACATGTAATCTGTCTTTACCTTTCTCTTCAGCTCTCTCTCTTACTCTAACTCACTTTGCATCCCTCTCTCTTTCTGTATCTCTCTGCATCTCTCTCTCTCTCTGCACCTCTCTCTTTCTGAATCTCTCTGCATCTCACTCTCTCTCTCTCTGCACCTCTCTCTTTCTGAATCTCTCTCTCTCTGCATCTCTCTCTATTTCTGCACCTCTCTCTCTCTGCATCTCTCTCTCTCTGAATCTCTCTATCAATTTCTGCATCTCTTTCTGCATCTCTCTTTGTATCTCTCTCTCTCTCTGCATCTCTCTCTCTGCATCTCTTTCTGCATCTCTCTCTCTTCATCTCTCGCTCTCTCTCTCTCTGCATCTCTCTCCGTGTACTGAGGTGCTAGAGAGAGAGAGAGCAGTGACTGGATACTGGATATTCTGGACAGCATCTCTCTGCCTCATGACAGATTCCCAGGGGGGGTTTCACAGTTCAAAGTCTTCTCTCTCTCTCACACACTCTCTCTCTCTCTCTCTCTCTCTCTCTCTCACACACACACGCTCTCTCTCTCTGTCACACACACACTCTCTCTCCCTTTCATCATTTGTCTTTCTTTGTGGCATTCCCCAGCATGTAAACAGCGTGATGATGCTCATGATTCCTAGAGGAGAACAGCCATGGCCCTTAACACTGCTTCTCTTCCAGCTACACAGCAACACTCACAGTCCCAACATCCACACACTGAACATTACCTACCATGATGCTGCATGGCAACACTTTGCATGAAGGTTACATTACCTACCATGTAACTACACAGAAACGATTGAGGGAGGTTAACATTGCAAACCTTTTCACTGACAGTGTTTTGTCTGTTTAAGGTACAACTGTGTCTGCTGTGGTAGAGCTCAGGTCCTGACATACAGCACGCTGAACAGCTGAATGACACTAGAACAGACTGGAGAGGGGCAGAGAGAGGAGTGAGAGACACAGGGAGAGGATGGTGGTGCTGGAGAGAGGGGGGAGAGACACAGGGAGAGGATGGTGGTGCTGGAGAGGGGGGAGAGAGACACAGGGAGAGGATGGTAGTGCTGGAGAGAGGGGGGAGAGGGGGGAGAGAGACACAGGGAGAGGATGGTAGTGCTGGAGAGAGGGGGGAGAGGGGGGAGAGAGACACAGGGAGAGGATGGTGGTGCTGGAGAGAGGGGGGAGAGGGGGGAGAGAGACACAGGCAGAGGATGGTGGTGCTGGAGAGAGGGGGGAGAGACAGAGGGAGAGGATGGTGGTGCTGGAGGGGGTTTGGGGACACTCACAAGGGAATATTGATAACAGCCCTCTACATGCTCATTAGTGCCACTCTTAAACACGGGTGTTTTTCCTCAAGCCCCAGTTTGTGAGTGTGAACGTGTGTGAGTGTGTGTGTGTGTGTGTGAGTGTGAGTGTGTGTGTGTGTGTGTGTGTGTGTGTGTGTGTGTGTGTGTGTGTGTGTGTGTGTGAGTGAGTGAGTGTGAGTGTGTAGATAGAAAGAAGGAAGAGGGGGTTGCACTACAATATGTTAGTGTGAAATACTGTTGGATATAATCCTGATTTCAATCGTTTATACGAATTTGATATGTATTGAGAGTAAATCCCTTCTACAGATATATTCTAAACATCCACCTGTGGCCAGTATGCTGTTGCGTTTGTACGGTTGACAGATGACCGCACATTTGTGACTAAGCTTTACAACAACTCCTCGCCTCACACACGCTCCGTCCGCGCGCTAGACGCCCGTGACAAGACGGCCAGACACGCCCTGAACCACATGTGACAACAACAAAACACCCATCACTCGTTTAACCGTTACCGTCCGTCGTTACCGTCCACAATACAAACGTTACCCTGCGGCAGTCCCAGATCAGGCGCGTGCTCAGACAGGTGCGATCAACCAGCACCAGCATCCTGCCAACTGCAGCGGCGGGAAACCTGCTGCGATGGCAGTGTCTCGCACAGCAAAATCTCGACGCAACGGATCACTTAGTAACCGGCTCAGGTGGCTGTTTACCGCGGTAGAGACGGAGCTTACCTGAAACTGACTGGCGAGTCAACCTGCACACGGCGGCCGCTAGCCGAGCGGCCAGAAGGCGACGGGTTACTCTTCTCTCTGTCCGCCATACCGGGGTTTCACTCATCCATTCGCTCCGTTAGCGGTGTCTGTGCCTCCCAGCTAAACCAGAAAGTGATCCAGCGATGCCGAGATATGAGGTTCCTCAGACTGGGGGTGGGGTGAGGGAGAGCGAGAGGAGCGGGAAGTCAGTGGGACTCAACAGACAGCGCGTGTAAAACAATACACTACTAGATTATATGAGACAACACAATCCTAATCTTTACAGTAGAGGATAAACCTTGATTTTCAACGAATATTTTCGTTAGGCCTGGTTTAGGAATCTTAAATTGAGACGAAAAGAAAAAATAATTTAGTGTTTAATTTAACTAAACACTTATCTTCTTTTGTTTGAATTACATTTTACGTTACTTTTTATTAATTTAGACGTTTTTATCCAAAGTGACATTTAAATGGTGTATGAAGACAGTAGGGTTTACATTTACATTTAGTCATTTACAGCAGAAGATCAAGGATCATAAGTAAATCGTTAGTTGAACCAGTAACAATACAAATTAAAAGTAGCTAAATTAATTGAGTTTGTTCGGAGAGTAAGTCATTCATGTGTATGAATGAATGAATAGAACTGTTGACGTTTGTGCATATTTTAATCTTCCGCTGTAGGCACTGCACCACACCACAACACCCTGCAGATGGCGCTGTGCACCAGCTCAACACCAGTACAACACCGCCACCTAGCGGCCTGTAGCGGACCTCTGTCTCTTAGCGTGTGTGAGTGTGAGACTGGAGGAGTGTGTGTGTGAGTATGTGAGGGTGACTCTCAGAGACAACCATCCACTCTCCATCCCTCCACCCTCCACCCTCCCCCTCCATCCCTCCCCCTCCACCCTCCCCCTCCATCCCTCCCCCTCCACCCTCCCCCTCCACCCTCCCCCTCCACCCTCCCCCTCCACCCTCCATCCCTCCACCCTACATCACTCCACCCCTCTGCCCTCCACCCTCCATCTCTTCAGGGGCAGACTGACGACCCCTCCAGGGCAGTTCCTGATCAGAGAGGGCCCCCCTGTCCCCCCAGCAGAACACAAGCCCCTTCCCTCTCGGCTGAGGGGCGACGGGGCTGCGTTTGATTGGCCACGGGGGAACGCTGGGTCCTTTCAGAGGACGTGTGATTCAGTCATTCTCCACGGCTGCAGCTGGCCTCGAACCCTGAGGAATGAACACACACACAATCTCTCTCTCCCTGTCACACACACACACACACACACTCCCTTTCACACACACACACACACACACACACACACACACTCTCCCTGTCACACACACACACTCTCCCTTTCACACACACACACACTCTCCCTGTCACAAGCACACTTCAGAAGTGCTCCACTAGTTATTCTCTTCCTCTCTCCTTCTGCTGCTGTCAGAAAGAGAGAGAAAGAAACAGGCAGAAATAAAGGGAATGAGAGAAAGACAGAGGGAGAGAGAGAGAGAGAGAGAGAGAGAGAGAGACAGACAGAGGGAGAGAGAGACAGACAGAAAGAGGGAGAGAGAGACAGACAGACAGAGGGAGAGAGAGAGGGAGAGAGACAGAGAGAGACAGAAAGAGAGAGAGAGAGAGACAGACAGACAGAAAGAGGGAGAGAGAGAGACAGACAGAGGGAGAGAGAGACAGACAGAAAGAGGGAGAGAGAGACAGACAGACAGAGGGAGAGAGAGACAGACAGAAAGAGGGAGAGAGAGACAGACAGACAGAGGGAGAGAGAGACAGACAGACAGAGGGAGAGAGAGACAGACAGAAAGAGGGAGAGAGAGACAGACAGACAGAGGGAGAGAGAGACAGACAGACAGAGGGAGAGAGAGACAGACAGACAGAGGGAGAGAGAGACAGACAGACAGAGGGAGAGAGAGACAGACAGACAGGTAGTGAGAGACTAAAAAACTGAAGTGAGAAAGCGGGGTCTTTCTTAATGAAAGTCCTTTCTTAAGCCCAGGAAAGCAAAGGTCTGTTTATTAGATTACTCTCTCTCTCTCTCTCTCTCTCTCTCTGACTGAGCGAAGGCTGACTTTAGCAGGAGACACACCAGTGCCCTGCTCGTTCACCCCAGCTCAAAGGAGCCTTCTCAACATGGGCTGATAGATGAGCTGAAGATGATCTCATTATTTCATTTGTTAATTATCGCCCTTGGAGACGGGGTCCTGGGGTCCAGGATGGGTGACCCCCTGGCCGTCCTGGAAGCTGAGGGCTGAGGGCCGGTCTCATTCCTGCAGAGGGAGAAAGGAGGCCGGGACAAAGGTAATTTGATTGTGCCTGTGGTCCATATGGCACCAGCAGGCTGGGAGGGCTCAACAGGAGCCTGGGGCCCCAGGCCAGCCTGCACAATGGCCCCCTGCACCCCTGCACCCTCCACCCACCCCTGCCTAAACAAACAGGCTGAATCTGGTTAGTGGGAGACTGGCCGACAGGACAATGCAGGGGAGAGGAGCTGACCCTCAGCTAACACTGCCAAGCACGCGGCCCTTCTCCCAGCCTCCCCCCCAGCCTCCCCCCCAGCCTTCCCCTGCACCCTCCCCCCCAGCCTCCCCCCAGCCTCCCCCCCAGCCTCCCCCCAGCCTCCCCCCTAGCCTCCCCCCAGCCTCCCCTCCAGCCTCCCCCTGCACCCTACCCCCCAGCCTCCCCCACAGCCTCCCCCTGCACCCTCCCCCCCAGCCTCCCCCCCAGCCTCCCCCTGCAGCCTCCCCCTGCACTCTACCCCCCAGCCTCCCCCACAGCCTCCCCCTGCACCCTCCCCCCCAGCCTCCCCCCCAGCCTCTCCCCCAGCCTCCCCCTGCAGCCTCCCCCTGCACTCTACCCCCCAGCCTCCCCCACAGCCTCCCCCTGCACCCTCCCCCCCAGCCTCCCCCCCAGCCTCCCCCTGCACCCTCCCCCCCAGCCTCTCCCCCAGCCTCCCCCCCAGCCTCCCCATGCAGCCTCCCTCTGCAGCCTGCTTGCTGCAGATAAGAACATGTTTGCGGTAGAAAGTTGCCATTTTTCTGCCAGATTAAACTCCATCCTGCCGTCTCCTTTCAGAAGGTCTTTAAAAACGGCCTCTGCTTGTCATCTTTCACAGAGCTGCGCGTTGAAAGGCAGAGATTCAGTGATAGAGCGCTGAAAGGAGATTACAGGGAGCTGAATGCGTGCAGCCAGTTTAGACTGGGCACAAGGCTGTGGATGAAGCTTGATGAATATGTAACTGATATGACCTTTGACCTCCACAGCTGTGATTATGTATCTTCCCTGTGAAGAGAAAAACTGGTCAGTTTCCTCAGAGAGAGTACTGGTCAGTTAACCCAGAAAGTACTGGTCAGTTTCCTCAGAGAGAGACTGGTCAGTTAACTCAGAGAGAGACTGGTCAGTTACTTCAGAGAGAGACTGGTCAGTTACCTCAGAGAGAGACTGGTCAGTTACCTCAGAGCGAGAGCTGGTCTCATTACACTGGGGTCTGGGGGGGCGGCGGGGCGGGGGGGGATTAAGCCGGAGGAGAGGATGCCTCCTTAAAGGGAGAAAGGCCAGAACGTGATGTAATGTTGGTGATTCCGGATCAAACAGGCTGCTTCTGGATTTAGCTCTGACGCATGGAGACAGGTACCGCAGCAGGTTCAAATCCCCCTCACCTCTGGTTCAAAGCTAAATTAAATGAATGAAAATGAATACACACTTCACTGGTAGTAGAATTCCAACCCAACCCAACAAGGAAGGATGGTGTTTGATGTGATTCTGACAGTGTAAAGTAATCTCAGCTACCAGGCCCAGTGAATCATAACTATTACAAGCAGATGGTGAACAGACTGACTGTTGTAAAGCTATGAGAGTGAGGAGGTGGTTTTCCTTGTGTCTGAAGGCATGTAGATATGGCCTGTAACAATCCAGACCAGGCCTCAAGCCTGGGGCTGGCAGGTCCAGATGAGGTTCACAGGTTCCCAGAGTAACGTGTTATTGGTTCAATAATCATTAACTACCCCCCATGTCTAACCCCCCCCCGATACCCTCTCATTCACAGCCAGTCAGCAGAGATGGCCACGCCCACTCTCACTCACAGCCAGTCAGCAGAGATGGCCACGCCCACTCTCAAAGCCAGTCAGCAGAGATGGCCACGCCCACTCTCACTCACAGCCAGTCAGCAGAGATGGCCACGCCCACTCTCACTCACAGCCAGTCAGCTCAGCTCTTGATGGCAGGAGAGGATGAAAAGGTCTTGAGCCACAAACAGCTTTTGTGTCGCCTGCAGCTCTCCCTATTCACAGGCCTGGAGGAGGCTCAGGGGGGAGGATGAGAGGCAGGGGGAAGCTGAGGGGGGAGGCAGGTGGAGGAGGAGAGGCAGGGGGAGGCTGAGGGGGGAGGCAGGGGAGGGGCAGGGGGAGGCTGAGGGGGGGGGCAGTGGGGGAGAGGCTGAGAGTAGAGGCTGAGGGGAGAGGCTGAGGGGAGAGGCTGAGAGTACAGGCTGAGAGTAGAGGCTAAGGGGAGAGGCTGAGAGTAGAGGCTGAGGGGAAAGGCTAAGAGTAGAGGCTGAGGGGAGAGGCTGAGGGGAGAGGCTGAGAGGAGAGGCTAAGGGGAGAGGCTAGGGGAGAGGCTGAGGGGAGAGGCTGAGAGTAGAGGCTGAGGGGAGAGGCTGGGGGAGAGGCTGAGAGGAGAGGCTGAGGGGAGAGGCTAGGGGAGAGGCTGAGGGGAGAGGACAAGAGGCAAGTAGAGGAGAGGCTGAGAGGCCGGTGTGCTGAAGGAGGCCTGTCGTGAAGCCAAACCCAGGAGCTACAATGCTAATGCAAATATTGGAAACTCCCCTGAACAGACCAGTGGAGGGGGAGGAGTCAGGCTTGCTGAAGTTCAAGCTCCATTCATACCATCATCAATACACACAAACATCAAGATTCCCCCTCCATCATCCAGCCACACACGTTCCAAAGGGACAAGTAGGCTACTCTCTTCCAGGCTTCAACCTCAAAGGATATGTAATCTAAACTTTTTTGAACAAGGTCATTGAAGTCCACAGTCTCAACTGCTCAGAACAGGAACTCGGATCAGCTAATTGGATTCTCAACGATTATCTGCTCTCATTCAGAGCTGCTGTGGTTCTGCATAGAAGCAGCTTTCACACGAACGAGACTCTAGCAGCTGTTTCTTGTCTACTTGTTAATCTGTCACATAGGCTACAAGTTTAAATATGAACACAAAATACACACGAATAGTTTTATAAATAGAAAAAAACTTTATTAAACCTACGTTGTATAAAAGTACAAAAAATAACTTCTGAAATCGCATATTTACATATTTGTTTAAAACGGAATGGACCAAGTGCATATTTTACAAACCAAGTATCTGACGTAATTAAGGATTTACATTCAGTCATTTAGCAGACGCTCTTATCCAGAGCGGATAAAGGTTCATCCTCGGCGATTTTAACAGTTTGGTGTTTGGCTCTCCTCAGCGTAAATAAATAATGTCCGCTGGTCTCGTGACGTATAGTCCCATTTGTTGACTGCGTGTTTCTGACCTCCGTATGAAGCACCGCTGCATGAACGTCTTATTCTCCCGGTAGTGGGTGTAACCCATGTCTCTCTTTAAGACACTGTGTTTCAGCACCTGTGATAGAGAAAAAAACAACGTTTAGGGACGTAGCATGTGACCATTATTTACTAAACTGCGCTTTGCGTAAAGGGGATTTCCTCAGTCAAGTATCTTAATGTTGAGATGATCAGCTGCATACCTGTTGAACCAGGTGGAGAAATCTAGAAGGTCGTGTTCCTCGGATCCCAGGTGTTCGTGGTTACCGCCTTCCTCCGAGGAAGAGGAGGTGGATAGGGGAGACTCCGGTCCCGCTGAGCAGGTGCTTGATACGGTAACGGAGGGGGACGGAACGCTCCAGCCCTGAAACACCGCGGAAACCGCGTCGTTCTCGTCCAAGAGATGCTGGAGGGCTCGAATATACTCCACGGCCGAGCGGAGCGTCTCCACTTTGCTTAGCTTCCCGTTGCTGGCGGCCCCGCTGGGTACGTGCTGACGCAGAGTCTGGAAGCCTGCATTCACCTGCCTCACTCGGTTTCTCTCTCGCTCGTTCCGTCTGACCACAGAAGAGGGGAGCTGTTGTTGCTGGGAGTACGGAAAGTTTAGTACAGTAACGTTTGTCCTCTTTTTGCAGCGGAAAAGCTGCGGGGAACCGGAGCGCTGTTTTTTCAGAAGTGTGGACAAACTTTGGTGCTGACCCGGTGCAGAGCTGTCCTGGCTGGATGCACGCAGCGTGACGTGACTGCCAGAGAGCCTGAGAGACAGCGCACATTGAGAGATGTTTCTACTTGAGGTTACAGTTGATGTCGTGGTTTCCATCTCGGTAGATTCTGCAGTTAAATGCGACGCCAAGTTTCGAAGTACAAAATTCGCAGTCCGGTTCGTCGCCTTGTTAAACGGTGTTTGAAAGTTTAGAAATGCGACCGTTCGGGATGGACCTCTCCCTTTTAAACACGCGCCTCCCCCTTCAGACCGACTCTCTTTTGAGGTCCACGCTTTTGAGTCCAGCCCCGCTGTGTAATTCTTTGGCACGTCAGGTTCGCAAGCCGGGCGCGTGTCCTCCGCACTCCATGGGCAAGCTCATTTCCATACCAATTATGGCGCATCGCGAGCTCATTGGCTGGTTCGAAGGAAGGCCGCGGCTGTCTTTTGTTCCGGTCTGAATCTCAGTTCAGCCCCGTCAGTATTCATTCTTCTCCCTGGTTTACATTCTTCCTCCTCTTGACAGTCTTCCTCTGATACTGCTTCCAGCCTGCTTTTAAAGGCTTAGAAGAATGATATTGTGTTTGGAGAAAGTGTGTGTATAAATGATACTGTCTGATCAGAAAGGTGACAACTGACAGTACCAGAAACATAAAAGTCTGAAAGAATTTCAAAGTCAAAAGGTCCCTTTTATTTACCATCGATATGTTAGTAATCAACTCTTGTGTGGTATTCATATTTGTATTTCCCAAAGTTTGTGGGTCTGATGGGCACACAATTACTGGGGTTTTACAACAATACAGTTTTTTTAAGTATATATATTTTTTTAATTTTGTACAATTTATGACAATAATGTGTTGAAAAAATAGTATTGTAATAACATGCAGCTTCCCGCAAACGATTTAGTAGTTTCACAAACTTCAGAGAGAGAGAGAGAGAGAGAGGGAGAGAGAGGGAGAGAGAGAGAGAGAGAGAGAGAGAGAGAGAGGGAGAGAGACGGAGAGAGAGAGGGAGAGAGAGGGAGAGAGAGGGAGAGAGAGAGAGAGAGAGAGAGAGAGAGAGAGAGAGAGAGAGAGAGACAGACCGCAGACAGAGCTCTGATGGTTAAAGGTGGGTAAGTGTTGCGAACCAGCAATTCTGGCTTGAGTACGAAAGGATTCGCACTGCCTGACTGCCGGGAGGTAGGGAGACAGACAAGTAGCCCGTCCAGTCATTGCATTTTGTCCGAATGCCGTCCAATCATTAAGGTCGGTCTGAACTAAAAGATTGGTTGTGTTTATTACAGTCTTGTGACGCCCACAGATATCGGACTGATTTCATTTTAATGTCAAACCTTTAAATGTAATGGTTGCTAACTAAGTAAATAACTAACTAAGACAAACTAACACCTGCAGGTGGATTCGGGCTCGTCAGGGTTTCCATGGTAGCGTTCTTCCTCACTTCGAGACAACAGGGACTGTGAGGAACAGGGATGAGCTTCAGATACGGACAATCCAGACTTACGTCACATTTACATTTCATTCATTTAACAGACGCGACATATAAAAGGCATAAAGGATCACAAGTGCATGCTGGTATTCCATTCTACCAATGTGTCTTTTCTCTGCATGTGGTCGAGAGAAGAACACAAAATAATCACAGACCATCTCTTGACTCTGACCAATGAAATAGTGTCAGAACTTCTGATCCTGGTTCCTGCTGTACTTTCCGTATGTTCCTTTGGATAAAAGTGTAAATGTAAAGTACATTGTGTATTTTCCTTCTACTGGACAGGGTACCGTACCTTTGGGGAACAGTAGTTCTGTTCGGCGTGTGTGTCCGTTCGTACAGACCACCTTCTCATCAGGAACTCTGTCAAACAAACACACCGTGACTACACACCTGCCTTCTGGACACACGTGATCAGCGATCAGTGTTGATACAACATCTGTCTTTCAAGTAGCCGAAATCTGACAAATTCCTTTTTTTGGAAACTTTTAGTCAAAAGTATTTTTTCAACCTTTTGAAAAAGAAAATGAAATTTTTGGTCAAAAGTATTTTTTCAACCTTTCGAAACTTTTTGGGAAACTTTTTTCCAAAATATATTTTCAACCTTTTGATTTATTTTTTCCCAGTGAAAGGAGGGGGGTGAACGGAGAAGCCTAAAACTGAGGAGATTAAAGCTTCTTAAAATAAGTAGTGAAGAAAAGTACTGGTAGAAAAATCTACTTAAGTACAGTAGAAGTATTTGTACTTTGTTACTTCCCATCTCTGGTCGTCATGGCATCGGCTACTGGGGAATCCTCAACCAGAGAATTAGCTTTGGATAAAACACATGATGAGCAAGCTGATAACAACACTTACATGCTGTAGATGTCAGCGCTGTCGGAGACCAGCTCCTGCCAGTCCCTCCAGGGGAACATGAAGGAGCAGCCAGCCTCCGGGCAGGGGCTGTAGATCTGCTGGACCAGGCCTGGCCACTGCTGGGACAGCAGCCACAGCTTGCGTATGAGCGCCAGAACCATGTCCCACGACTGACGGAACTCTGCAACACACAACAAAAGTTCTGTCGCCGATGACTGATATTGGGCTGACAAGCACATGATCAGACATGTCCTGTTCAGTGAGGTCTCACCAGTGGGCTCTGGTCTCTTGCAACGTATCTCTATGAACTGGTCTCCACGGGGACTGTTCTCCCTCAGCAGCACCAGCCTGGGCCAGGAGCAGAGCAGGCACTGGTCCCTGCCCACCCAGTGGGTGGGGTACAGGGAGCACATGTTGACCGTCAGCCTGGGGGTCAGAAGGAAACACTGGACGTTAGTGGTGGGTCCCTTCCTCTACCTAGAGGTAGGTACTAGGCGTGGGGGGAAATCTATTCACATTTGAATCGTGATTCAGTCTTCTAGCGATTCAGATCGATTCACAAATGTATATATTTGTTAACGTTTTTTTATTCTTGTACGTTCAATTTTATTAAGAACAATTAACTGCCTATCACAGTCAAATAGAAACAAGTAACACTTTTAAAACAAGTAAAACAGGAAGTTACATGAGGGCCATCTCTACAAAACAGGAAGTTACAGTAGAGTCATCTCTACCAAACAGTTACAGAAGAGTCATCTCTACCAAACAGTTACAGAAGAGTCATCTCTACCAAACAGTTACAGAAGAGTCATCTCTACCAAACAGTTACAGTAGAGTCATCTCTACCAAACAGTTACAGAAGAGTCGTCTGTACCTGTGAAAGAAGCCATGAGGGACCTCGGGCACGAAGTACACATGGACACGAACATCGTCCTGCTTGTCCACCCCCCAGGCCTTCTCCACCTCCCTGTTGTCCAAGAGGTAGTTGGGGAATAGGCAGGCCGCATCCTGCCTATCCGGTTCTCTCTGCCTCAGCCTGTCCGAGTCCCACTGGGCCTTCCCCGGGATGAACTCTGGTGCAGCTGGGTCCAGCGGGCTGCCTATCCTGGTGAGGAGACACACCTGGAAGTGCTGCAGCAGCCTGAGCAGAGCTCCTTCCTCCCTCCTGCTCCCCACCACCTGCAGTGGAACCCAGGTGAACTGGTTAAACTCACTCCTTAGTAGAAATACTGCCCACACAGCCCCATCGAAGGGCTAGCTTTTCAGTGGCGTAGCTGGTTGAAGCGGTGTTCATAAAGGTGCTGGCTAACCAGGTCTTCCCTTCTCAGTAAATATGAATTGTGAAATATTAGCAATCATTGATAACTAGTCATTATTAAAAACTGAGTAATCATTAATTACTGGGTCATCGTTAGTTACTTAGTCATGAACCAGGTGTCCTGACCTCTGAGACCAGGTCCTCGTCCTTGTCCAGTTCAAGGCGTTTCAGCTCCTGCAGAACCAGGATACGCGTGGCCACATTTGGCAGCATGCCGCGCCCCTGCAGGACCTCCACCCAGGCCGCCCTCTGCAGGTCCAGCACCCCCTCCTGGAGGAGCAGCGTTCTGGGCAGTTCCTGCAGCTGCTTAGCCAGGTCTGGTCTCACCACGGTCTGCCCAGCGTGTCAGGGGGAGAGAGTGTGTTAGGGTTCCTCAGGTCGCCCCTGCGGTTAGGCCAGGGTTCTACACAGTCTTCTGCCAAGATTGAAGGGTTTGATTTGAGAAAAGTGTGGTGCATCCTGATGTAACCCCAGGGACTGCAAGTGGAACCAGGGAGAATTCGTACGGCAATAACATATTTTCACTTTTCATTCACATTTGATTTAATAATATTTTCCTCTGTTCTATTAACACTTTGTAATGAAAGTTTGAATGTACAGTGTGCACATGCCAGGTGGCTGAGATCACACTGCGACTGGTAAACAGTCACTAGTTCCTTGACTCTGATCCTGGATCTTTCTGCTGTACTTTCAGTGACCACAGTTGGTTTGTGGCTGTGGATGGAAGGGGTTAGTTAGCTGAACGCAGCGTGCGTTTGGGATCTCCTCCAGGCTGCATCACCTTGAAGAGAGAGATGAGGAAGTAGGGTTGAGCGTACACGGTCTCCGCCAGCGCCGGGATCTCCTCGTACCAAACCAGGAGCCCGATGCGGTGCAGGTAGCGCAGGATGGAGCTCAAGCTCTCTTTGCTAACCTTCACCTTCTCCTGCTCCAGGATCATGTCCCTCAGTTCTGCTAAACTGACAATCCCTGATGGAGGAGAGAATCTCAGGTAAGGGTTACGATGTATAGCTCAGTTTTCGCAGGTTCAAATCCCCCTGTGTGTAGCTTTGGATAAAAGCATCTAACTGAATACATCACTTGGGACAGGTATAGATCAGTGCTAGAGAATTTAACTGCAGATCTAAGAGGTTCAAATCCCCCCTGTCCGTGGCTTTGGGTAAAAAACGTCTGTTAAATAAATGCATGTATCTTTAGCTATAGTTTTACTATCAATACATCAAACATTGGGCAAGGCACTTCACCCTACTTGCCTCGGGGGGAATGTCCCTGTACTTACTGTAAGTCGCTCTGGATAAGAGTGTCTGCTAAATGACTAAATGTAAACATGGTTACAGCTTTACGGTCTGTACTCCCGACCGTGTGTGGGGATGTGCTGGTCTTCGAGGAGCGTGTGAATGGCGCGCTCCACGTCCCCGTAGCTCCGGGGCAGGGTCCTCTCGGCGCAGGGGAACGCCTGCTCGATGTTCCTCAGCAGGTGGGCCTTCAGGGCGTCGATCCCCTCCTGCCTGGTGCAGGCGATGGTTATGAGCTTCATGACCTGCACACAGAGGAGAGCTGCTGAGGGCCCTGCAGGACAACATGCTGTTTTGGGAGCCTTTTCTGGGCTTTATTACATTTACATTTAGTCATTTAGCAGACGCTCTTATCCAGAGCGACTTACAGTAAGTACAGGGACATTCCCCCCGAGGCAAGTAGGGTGAAGTGCCTTGCCCAAGGACACACCGTCATTTGACACGGCCGGGAATCGAACCAGCGACCTTCTGATTACTAGCCAGATTCCCTAACCGCTCAGCCACCTGACTCTACTTATTAGACAGAGACGGTTGAGACAGGAAATGTAGGAGAGAGGGAACAACCAGGGTGCCGCTGTAAAGCCGGAGGTGAGATGAGGTTGTTTTTTAACATGGCTGGTAAACACAGGCTGTTCCTTGACTCTGACTACTGAAACACTGTTAGAACTACAAACACAGAACTGATTCTTGATCTTCTGCTGTAATACCTATTTGCACTAATCGTACGTCGCTTTTGGATAAAAGCTACCTGTAGTTTGCTATCCATGAGACGATCCATCTCGATGATCTGGTCTGAGAACTGCGTGGGGTCTCTCTCCTCCAGGGTCTTCTTCTGTCGGGTCAGAACCTGCCTCCGCTCCTCCAGCACCTCCCTCACCTTCTCGTCCAGGTGAGCCCTCTTCTCTTCCACCTCCTCCGGACTCCTGCACTGGTCGGAGTGGGTCCCCACTGGGAGCACCACCGAGTCTGGGACACGCAGCTGGATGTTGTTGATCCAGAACCAGACCTTCTCTGTGAAGGACTGGGGGTCTTCCATGCTGTAGCTGGTACACACACATGATGGGGTTGTTTCTGCACGTCATCGAAATCTGCACCTCTCAGCTACCAGGCACAGTGCAGCAGTTTTATCTTGACTACCGCGCAACAATTACAATTTATTACATGTAACTCACATTACATTAAATAATCTCTGGGGAATTTAAGGTGGACTGGGGTGATGTGTTGTTTCTAAGGTGGACTGGGGTGATGTGGAATTTAAGGTGGACTGGGGTGATGTGGAATTTAAGGTGGACTGGGGTGATGTGGAATTTAAGGTGGACTGGGGTGATGTGGAATTTAAGGTTTCTAAGGTGGACTGTGTAGACAGTGTCTTCAGCCGTGAGCGTGCATCACTTCCTGCAGCGTAGGTGCTCACCTGGCCAGGTCGACGGCGAGGATGACGAGGGCTCGCGGGGTGATGAAGACGTGGTGTGTGAGGTAGTACTCCTCCTGGCCCGCAAAGTCCCAGAACAGCAGCCGTACCCCCTCCAGCTCCAGCTCACAGATCTCGATGCCCTCGGTGCGGTCGAGCTCCTCCACCCTCACCGGTGCTCCAGCACGCAGGCTGCGGCTCAGCGTGGACTTCCCTGCCATGGACGAGCCCAGGAACATGGTCTTCACAGTGCAGGAGGTGGTGTTGCTGTCCGGGTCCTTGACCAGCAGGGTGAAGTAGTTTTGGATGTCCCTCACCCCCCCCACACACACCTCCTCTGGGGGAACCCTCAGAGGGTTCCCTGAGAACTTGAAGAGCTTGAGCTCCGAGTTCTGGAACAGCCCAGGGGGGAGCTGGGTGACGGAGTTCATCTCCACGTGCAGCTCCGTCAGACCAGACAGCCCCACCAGAGGCTGGAGGTCTGTGAGGCTGTTGTGGGAGAGGTTGAGGTAGGTGAGACTCCGGCAGCACGCCAGGTCGGCGGGGAGCTGGGAGAGACGGTTGGTGCTCAGCTTCAGGAACTGCAGCTTCTCCAAGCGGGGGAACAGCCCCTCTGGGACGACCCGGATGTTGTTCTGGTTCAGGTAGAGACGCTCCAGTAAGCTGAGGCTGCCCACCTCCGGGGGGAAGTCCAGGAGCTCGTTCCGGGAGAGGTTGAGCTCCTTCAGGCAGAGCAGCGAGGAGAGACACGTGACATGCTTCAGTTTGTTCCTCTGGAGGTCCACCCTCTTGGCCTCCGCTCCACACTCCAGCAGCTCTGCGGGCAGCGCCTTCAGCTTCCTCCCTGACAGGTCCCACTCCCTTTTACTCTGCCCTGCACAGACACACAAGAGATAACAACAAGGGAGTCAGATGGCTGAGCGGTTATGGAATCGGGCTAGTAATCAGAAGGTTGCCGGTTTGATTCCCCGCCAGGCTTAATGACGTTGTGTCCTTGGGCAAGGCACTTCACCCTACTTGCCTCGGGGGAATGTCCCTGTACTTACTGTAAGTCGCTCTGGATAAGAGCGTCTGCTAAATGACTAAATGTAACAATGGGTTGGTTAGCAGCCAGGTTTATCCCGGAACTATCCGAAACCAAAACTATTTATAGGGGGGATTGCAACTTCTTGAACTGCAGTCAACTGCTCCACCCATCCAATCCAAGATCATTAGATTTGTTTATGTGACAGAACAAATGTATTTAACTCCTTGACTCTGACACCTGGTTTATTAGTCACAGTTTACTGACACTTGTTTTAACCATTCCTCGTCTCCACTATCAGAACACACCTACCGTAGACAAACATAAACATGTTTATTACCATAGTTAATGATCAACACTGTTTTGCGCAAATTATAAGAATTCAATCTAACTACTTACCATTAGATCGAGACATGTTGCCGGTGGATATGATTTTATCTTCCCCTAATGTGCCGGCTGTGCACAGAAAACACACTTCACTTCCTGCTTAATACGGTAGGCGGTACTAACCATACTTAGAATTTTTACTGAATTAATGATAGCCCAGTAATAAAAGACACGGGGAGCACCAGGTTTATTCCTCTTACGTCATGTATAGTAGCGAACAATGTGATAATTCTACAAACCGTTAAAACTCCCCAAATATTTTTATGTGTAGATATTCTGAGGCTGGACTATCCTCAGAATATCTACAAATAAAAAATATCTACACATAAAAAATTCTACATGCGCAAACATGTATTTTCTGAACATGCACGAGTTAGGAAATAACAACAAGACCTCTAGCACAAGTTAGTTAGATTTGATCTTAAACAAACGCGTATATGATGTTAATGTGCGTTTTGAAATTATTTGTTACGGTTGTCACAGTGTCATATCTCACTTCTGATTTCTAAATACGCACGATTTGTAGTTTCACTTTCTATAACGTGACGAAGGCAGGACGCCGCTGTTTGACGTTAACCGGACTGAGACCCGAATAACCGGTACATGAAAAACTATAGAATGCTGCCATTTACTGGTCATACCAGGTAACAACAGTTGAAGGTATTCAAAAGGCAGGACACGCTGTTGATAGGGCTACTTCAAAACTGTTAGTAAGATTGACATGTTCAGACACTATTATGATCTATTCTACAGGAGTAGTTATTACTTAAAATGTTAGAAAATGTAAAAACAAAAATTATTTTAAAGAATTGTATTTCATCATCAACAACGTTGCCATTGGATTGGGGATGGAGGTTAGTATAACACATTTATGAAACGATTTGACATCGTTTTCACAAAAGAAAAAACGAATGTATTTGACTGTCCATCCTGTCAGTTTAGACCTGTGTTTAATCATTAAAATATAATTCAGTTCACTTTATTAAATCTTTAGATGACATTTTAATAATGCAATCTAATCATTCGAAAATAATGCAAAACGTGCAACCGATTAGCATATATTAATTTAGTTTTATTAAATGTATAGCATGTATTTACAAAGTATCATAAAACATATATCATTGTCACACTCTCACATAGACACTCACACACGTTCACACACTTATAAACACACTCATGCTCAAACACACTCACATGCTCACACACACATGCACACACACACATCCTGATAGTCACATCAGACAGCTGCTTGCTGCAAAACAAACAGCAGTTTAACCTTCACATAGCCCTGGACAGGAAGTGACAGAGCAGTTTAACCTTCACACAGCCCTGGACAGGAAGTGACAGAGCAGTTTAACCTTCACACAGCCCTGGACAGGAAGTGACAGAGCAGTTTAACCTTCACATAGCCCTGGACAGTAAGTGACAGAGCAGTTTAACCTTCACACAGCCCTGGACAGGAAGTGACAGGGCAGGTTAACATTCACACAGCCCTGGACAGGAAGTGACAGAGCAGTTTAACCTTCACACAGCCCTGGACAGGAAGTGACAGGGCAGGTTAACATTTACACAGCCCTGGACAGGAAGTGACAGAGCAGTTTAACCTTCACACAGCCCTGGACAGGAAGTGACAGGGCAGGTTACCCTTCACACAGCCCTGGACAGGAAGTGACAGAGCAGTTTAACATTCACACAGCCCTGGACAAGAAGTGACAGAAACATGCCAGAAGAAGTCCTTTCATGTTTAGTAAAACTTGAGGTGTAACTTAGAGGAGTAGTGATGAGACAGTGTGTCCTGTTAGCACACGATCACAGAGTCACTCTGATCCTCATCCAGCATGCCTGCGCTGCACAGATAGGGCATGGGGGCGTGGCCTGGGTGGGGTGTGGAGATGGGGGCGTGGCCTGGGTGGGGTGTGGAGATGGGGGCGGGGTGTGTCTGGTCAGGTGGGAGGGGGGGGGGTGTGGAGAGGTTGATAGGGGTGTGTGTGGTCCGGCAGGGGTGTGTGTGTGTGGTCAGGTGCAGGTGTGTGTGTGTGGTCAGGTGCAGGTGTGTGTGGTCAGGTGGAGGTGTGTGTGTGTGGTCAGGTGGAGGTGTGTGTGTGTGGTCAGGTGCAGGTGTGTGTGTGTGGTCAGGTGGAGGTGTGTGTGTGTGGTCAGGTGCAGGTGTGTGTGTGTGGTCAGGTGCAGGTGAGTTTCCTGTCTGCTGGATGAACTGCTGGAGGTTACACTGTCTGAAGTCCTTGTTCAGCTCGTCCATCTCCTGCCTCTTCTCCTGGAAAACACAACGCAGGGTTCAAACCAGCCACCTCCCCCCTCCTCTCCTGCTAAACAACACATCACAGCTTCACCTCCACCTGCATCTGCTCCTCCACCGCCTGCGTCTCTCTCTCCGCCTCCGTCATCATGGCCTTCAGCTCCTCCCCCTGCACCTGACGCAGGTGCAGCTCCGCCCTCAGGGTGTCCAGGGGGTTCGTGGTACGAGCCCTGCCCAGCCGGGAGCCCTGCCGCTGGGCCGCGTGCTGTAGGTCTCTCCCCTGGTCCTCCGCACTGGCCTGGAGCTCCAGCACTCGGCCGCTGCAGTCTTCCAGACTGGAGCACAGATGCTTCAGGCGCAGGAGCAAGTCTGGGGACGCCAGAGGTACGAGGCTAGGGTTACACACAGTGTTACTGTGGCTGGTGAACCAACGCGGTGAAAATTATGGAATGCTGCCATCTACTGGTTGTGCAATGTAACAACAGTTACTTCTCTGGAGTCAACTAGTAGAGCTAATACACCAGAGGATTTGTTTATACTAACAGGTTTGATGGTGAACATGATGAGATCCTCACCTTGTTCTCTCTCCATCTCCACCTGTAGCTGCTCTTCCAAGATCACCTCAGCCTGGTTCAGCCTCTCCTCCTGTAGGCCCCGAGCCAGGCCTGGGGCTGGAATTAGAGGCCTCTCCCAGGTCTCCTCCTCCCTCTCCAGGCCTCTGAGCTGGGCCTCTATGTCTCGTAGTCTCTCCTGTTGCTTTAGCGCCTGACTGAAGATGTCTTCCTTGGAGGGAGGAAGGGGAGGGATCAGGGGAGGGGGGGGAGGGAGCAGGGGAGGAGGGGGAGGGAGCAGGGGAGGAGGGGGAGGGAGCGGGGGAGGGGGGGGAGAAGCCCTCAGCTCAGGAGAACCTCTGGGAGCCCCTGTCTGGGCTCTAGTCCGTCTGGGGATGGTGGAGGGCCCGAGGTGAAAGCTCAAAGCCTTCTTGGGCTCCCAGCGTGTGGGGGGTTCAGGGTCGGGGTGTCGGGGGAGCAGTGATGGAGCCCAGCCAGGGGACTCATCCCCCAGGCTGGGCCCAGTCCTGCGTAGGATGAACTGGACCTCCTTGGCCAGGGTACCCACCTGGGCCAGGGAGCGCAGAGGACAGTCACCCGCCACCAGCCTCCTCTCACAACCCCGCAGCTTCTGAAGCAGCACGTAGCGTCCTGTCTGACCTGGAGGAGAGGAGAGAGGGGAGGAGAGGAGAGGGGAGGAGGAGGGGAGAGGAGGGGAGAGGGGAGGGGAAGGGGGGGAGGAGGGGAGAGGAGAGGGGAGGGGAGGGGAGGGAGGAGGGGAGAGGAGGGGAGGAGAGGGGAGGGGGGGAGGAGGGGAGAGGAGAGTGGGGGGGAGGGGAGGGGAGGGGGAGGGGAGGGGGGGAGAGGAAAG
Source organism: Thaleichthys pacificus (assembly GCA_023658055.1). Classification (NCBI taxonomy): domain Eukaryota; kingdom Metazoa; phylum Chordata; class Actinopteri; order Osmeriformes; family Osmeridae; genus Thaleichthys; species Thaleichthys pacificus. Next base: position 1,013,546 of record CM042853.1, on the reverse strand, counting down.
GAAAGGAGAGGGGAGGGGAGAGGAGAGCGGAGGGGAGGGGAGGGGAGGGAGGGAGGAGGGGAGGAGAGGGGAGGGGGAGGAGGGGAGAGGAGGAGGGGAGGAGGGGGAGAGAGGAGAGGAGAGCGGAGGGTTCAACTAACTTCACTACAGATCAAGACGTTGCAGTCAAATAATCAAACAGATGAAGGAAACCAACCAATGGCTTGAGCAAGAGCGATGACCACTTCCTGGCAAGAAGTGTCCAGCGACAGGCCACCCACCACTCTGGCCACGCCCTCCACCCACACCTTCAGCTCCATCTCCAGCTGTCAATCAGAGGAGGAGAACAGAGAAGCCTAAAGCATAGTAGATTAAAGCAGAGTACAGTAGAGTATAGTAGAGTCCTTATCAAGTACTCATCAATGATGCACTTTTTTTTTCAACCTTTTTTCGAAAATATTTTTTCAACCTTTCAAAACTTTTTTTTTAAACTTTTTTTTCTGAAATATTTGTTCAACATTTCGAAATAAAATATTTGAACCTTTTTTTAGGAATATATTTTTTTTTCAAAGATAGTTTTTAAACCTTTCAAAACTTCTTTTTTTAAGGAGGAGTTTAACGCTGTGTCAATACGGGTTAGGTGAGAGGATTTGTATAGGCCCTATCAGTGGCAGATCGTTTGACAACAATGGTCACAAGTTCACATCCGTACCTCCCACCCCCCTGTAGGCGACATCGCGTTGGATAGTAGTATCTGTTACATAAAACATGACATCCACCAGCGACGTGAGCTCACAGTAGATAGTTCATAACAGAAAAGACTTTCGGCTCTTCGTGGGAACGAGACTGACTGTAAACCGATAGCCGTGATACTGTTCCTGTCACAAAAAATCAAAATAGTGCATCTTTTCTCAGTCTCTCACAGTGTCAATGTCCACATATCCGGAGGAACCTGTTTATTGTGCAGCGACACCGTCTTGCAGTCTAGCTAGCACTGGCTAACCTGCTGGTCGCTCCAGGCGTTTTACACTGTCCGATAGTTAGAAGCTTATAGCGAGCTAACCGCTAACACGATGCTAGCAAGCGGACCTGTCGTGACCGAGACTGCCTTTGCTACGGGAATAATCGAGTTTGTGCAAGGTAGTAACTAGCTGACAGTCTACAGGTGTGCTTGTGTGATGGCTCAAACACACGCAGGCACGCGCACGCACGCTCGGACACGCACGCTTGCACACACACGCTCACACACACACGCTCACACACACACAAACGTCATCCTTCTCCTGATCTTTAGTGTAGACAGTCCGGAGGAGTTGGACGGGATCGACCGGTTCTGGTGACTTCCTGGTGAAGCAGCTGTTTCAAACATGTCTGTCCAGCCCAGAGCTTAGCTTAGCCTAGTTTTAGACCGTATACATCATCAAAAACACTGTTTATGTGATGTTACGGTTTGTGACAAGCCTTCAAAGAAAGGAAACGATCAAAACAACCACAACTCTTTATTCCAGAACGCAGCCGTCCCACCTGTTACAGAGCGGTCACTGGGCCCACAGCTCTAACTAGTAACTATACTATCTAAACTTTCTACAGTTTATAAATAAACTATTTATAATACTAGATGGAAAGAGGAACTATTGTTGTAGAAAGAGTGAAAGAGAAGAGGGAGAGAGACAGAGAGTAAGAGAGAGAGAAGAGGGAGAGAGACAGAGAGTAAGAGAGAGAGACAGAGAGTAAGAGAGAGAGAAGAGGGAGAGAGACAGAGAGTAAGAGAGAGAGAAGAGGGAGAGAGACAGAGTAAGTGAAAGAGAAGAGGGAGAGAGACAGAGTAAGAGAGAGAGACTTTCAGGTGAATCCAGGTGTCTCTGGCTCCGCCCCGTCAGAATGTAACATCTCTGACTATGTTTCCAATCTGACGTACGAGGAAAGCCAAGTTGGAATGTAGCTACATTCCTTCAGACACGGGGACACTGCCCCCCCCTCCTCCTCCCCCAGCAGAGCTACAGCTCTGGGATAGTCTGTTTTGTTTGAACATCATTCGGACCAAATATCTGAAGGCTGAAATGCCTCCTCATTCAGAGACAAACACACAAACAAACATTAACAACCATAATTCTGAAATCTGAAGTCCATGACACACTTATCACCGTAGCATTCACAGCGTCTCTAATGTTGTAAACACTGGTGGTATAGTTCACCATGACCTACTTAATAAGTACACAGCTGTAGATACTTTCATCTTTTTCACTGCAAACACACATACTGGAGATACACTGGGAGACTGCCCTACATAAACAATTACATCCTTTACATTTTACATTTAGCAGACGCTCTTATCCAGAGCGACTTACAGTAAGTACAGGGACATTCTCCCCGAGGCAAGTAGGGTGAAGTGCCTTGCCGATGGACACAACGTCATTATTCACGGCCGGAATTGAACCGGCAACCTTCTGATTAATAGCCAGATTCCCTAACCGCTCAGCCATCTGACCCCCCTACTGCTCTACATAAACAATTACATACATTTTAAACATACAGATTAGTACTCACAGCCTTTGACTTCAGCTCAAGAGGTTACGAGTTCAAATCCCCTCTGGGTGATTCTTTGGTTAAATATGTCTAAATGAACACATTTTTATGAAAATGTGAAAATCCTTTCAGGACAGAGAAAAGCCCTAGTGTTCTTGTGTGTCAGGTCCACTTGTGTAAACAGTGAGTGTCTTTCTGCGGAGAGAAAGAGGTCTAACCTGTTTCAACACAGAGAGAATGTTGTTCTTCTTTTCCTGCTGGTTCAGGCCCCTTTCTCAGTTCTGGTTCTCTTCCCTTCTGACAGCTGGCTGAGGGCTCCTGCTCCAGGTGAGCTCAGGTGTGCTCCAGGTGTGCTCCAGGTGTGCTCAGGTGAGCTCAGGTGTGCTCAGGTGTGCTCAGGTGAGCTCAGGTGTGCTCAGGTGTGCTCAGGTGTGCTCCAGGTGTGCTCAGGTGTGCTCCAGGTGTGCTCAGGTGTGCTCAGGTGTGCTCAGGTGAGCTCAGGTGTGCTCAGGTGTGCTCAGGTGTGCTCAGGTGTGCTCAGGTGAGCTCAGGTGTGCTCCAGGTGTGCTCCAGGTGTGCTCAGGTGAGCTCAGGTGTGCTCAGGTGTGCTCAGGTGTGCTCAGGTGAGCTCAGGTGTGCTCCAGGTGTGCTCAGGTGAGCTCAGGTGTGCTCAGGTGTGCTCAGGTGTGCTCAGGTGTGCTCAGGTGTGCTCAGGTGAGCTCAGGTGTGCTCAGGTGAGCTCAGGTGGGCTCAGGTGTGCTCAGGTGAGCTCAGGTGTGCTCAGGTGTGCTCAGGTGAGCTCAGGTGTGCTCCAGGTGTGCTCAGGTGAGCTCAGGTGTGCTCAGGTGTGCTCAGGTGTGCTCAGGTGAGCTCAGGTGTGCTCAGGTGAGCTCAGGTGTGCTCAGGTGTGCGTCTTAAGACTGCTATGGGGAAACTCTGGAATGCAGCCCTTCTGGGCTCTCTGACTGAATGGAGCTCTCTCTCTAGTGCTCTGTCTCTCTCTCTAGTGCTCTGTCTCTCTCTCTAGTGCTCTGTCTCTCTCCCCCTCTCTCTCTGTCCCTCTCTCCCCCCCTCTCTCTTTCACTCCCTCTCGCTTTCCCCCTCTCTCTCTATCACTCCCTCTCTTTCTCCCCCTCTCTCTGTCTCCCCCTCTCTCTCTGTCCCTCTTTCTCTCCCCCCCTCTCTCTCTGTCACTCCCCCTCTCTCTCCCCCTCTCTCTGTCTCCCCCTCTCTCGCTCCCCTCTCTCTCTCTCTCTCTCTCTCTCTCTCTCCCCCTCTCTCTCTGTCACCCCCTCTCTCTCTCTCTCTCTCTCTCTCTCTCTCTCTCTCCCTTTCTCTCTTTCTCCCCCTCTCTCTCTTTGTCTCTCTGTCTATGTCAGCTACACCTACATGGTATAGCATGGTTCCTATCTCACACACACACTCACTCACTCACAGCTTATCAGCAATCACAGGGTGCCATACAACAATCAAACCACTAGGGGGCAGTCTACTTCAAGGATATGTAGCAGATCTGCAGTCTGTGCTCTAATGACTGAGCTGTACCCATCCCACCCCCCAAAATGAGATACTGTTGGAGAGAGAGAGAGGGAAGGAGGGAGAGAGAGCTGTCACCTGCAGTCTCACTTTCAGAGTCTCCTTCACCCTGACAGAGAGACAGCCCTGGGCTGCACCAATCACACGGACAAAGAAAAGCTCACTGGCCAATGGGGATTCCCTGCTGCCATTCTCCTGTCACGCCATTGGCGAACAGTCTCCATCATTCCGGACGTTTGTGGAATGAGGAAGTGCCCTGTGGCTGGTCTGTTACCCGGGCCAGCTCTGCCCTGTCAGCTGACCAGACATGTGGAACAGGGACCAGGAAGAGACAACCAGGAGGGCCCTCTCTCGCCCCCCATCTCATTCTCCCACTGTCCCTCCCTCTCCCTCCCCCCCTCTCCCTCTCCCCCTCCCCCTCCCTCTCTCTCCCCGTCCCTCTCCCCTCCCTCTCTCTCCCTCTCTCTCTCCGTCCCTCCCTTTCTCTCTCTCCATCCCTCTCTCTCTCTCCCTCTCTCCCTCCCTCCCTCCCTCCCCCTCTCTCTCTCTCTCTCTCTCTCAGCTGTACTGGCTGCCTCTATGCAGGCTGGTATTTGTATCCAGGTCCCCCCTCTCCCTCCCCCTCTCCCTCTCCCTCTCTCCCCCTCTCCCTCTCTTTCCCTCCCTCCCTGACAGGGTGAGAGCAGCGTTGCTGGCGGGAAGGTTGTCAGCTTCCTGTTTCCTGTGGGAGTAAGCAGGTGCTGTGCTACAAGACACTGATGAAGGAGGTCAGAGAAATGTTTCTGTCGTTCAGAGTTCAGAGTTGACCTGTCAATCATTCCTGTGATGTTCTGACACACAGACCGGGCCATTGGAATGGAGGTTGTGTATTTGAACACAAACACACACACACACACCAACACAGACACAAACTAACACACACACACCTCGTAGAAAGAGGATATTTAGGTGTGAGGTTGAGACAGTTCAGTGTCAAATCTCCCCAAAATATATTTCCCAAAATATATTTCCCCAATAAGCTTTTTTTTGTATTTTTACGTTTTGAAAAACAGGGTTTGAAAGGTTGAACATGTATTTATTTTTTTTGTATAAGTTTAAAAAATGAGGTTTTGAAAAAAAACTTTTCCCAGAAATGGTTCGAAAAATAGGTTTTTGAAGGTTGAATTTTTATTTTATATCTTTCATATATTTTAGCCCAGCAGAGCCCAGGACCAGGTCAGAGCACGGCTACAACACTACAAATTACCACGTCTCGCTAATGTAATTGCAGGGCTGCAGCCTGAATGGGAGTTTCCACACACAGCATTTTCCTCGCCAGTTGTGTAATTACCAATGAAATGCTAAGTTAGCACTGTGTTCCCACGACAACTTGTGTTGTCAACAGCTTTACCGCTGTCTGGTCTGCAGCCTTGCAGGCAGTGAGACTGCTTGTTAATTTAGCGTGTTACTCAAGTCTGTTAGCGTGTTACTCTGGTCTGTTAGCGTGTTACTCTGGTCTGTTAGTGTGTTACTCTGGTCTGTTAGTGTGTTACTCTGGTCTGTTAGTGTGTTACTCTGGTCTGTTAGTGTGTTACTCTGGTCTGTTAGCGTGTTACTCTAGTCTGTTAGCGTGTTACTCTAGTCTGTTAGCATGTTACTCTAGTCTGTTAGCGTGTTACTCTGGTCTGTTAGCGTGTTACTCTGGTCTGTTAGCGTGTTACTCTAGTCTGTTAGCGTGTTACTCTGGTCTGTTAGCGTTGTTACTCTGGTCTGTTAGCGTGTTACTCTAGTCTGTTAGCGTGTTACTCTGGTCTGTTAGCGTGTTACTCTGGTCTGTTAGTGTGTTACTCAAGTCTGTTAGCGTGTTACTCTGGTCTGTTAGCGTGTTACTCTGGTCTGTTAGCGTGTTACTCTAGTCTGTTAGCATGTTACTCTAGTCTGTTAGCGTGTTACTCTGGTCTGTTAGCGTGTTACTCTGGTCTGTTAGTGTGTTACTCTGGTCTGTTAGCATGTTACTCTAGTCTGTTAGCGTGTTACTCTGGTCTGTTAGTGTGTTACTCTAGTCTGTTAGCGTGTTACTCTGGTCTGTTAGTGTGTTACTCTGGTCTGTTAGCATGTTACTATAGTCTGTTAGCGTGTTACTCTGGTCTGTTAATGTGTTACTCTGGTCTGTTAGCATGTTACTCTAGTCTGTTAGCGTGTTACTCTGGTCTGTTAGCGTGTTACTCTAACAGCAGCTGAAGCTACATTATGTGATTGTTTCTCTGGCCTTCAGCCTTTGAGACACAGATCACAGACATCACTGATTGGTGGAGAGAGGGGATTAGATAAGGGAGAGATGAGAGACTGGGATGTGTTTTCGTGTGTGTGTGTGAGAGAGAGACAGTGAGGGAGAGAGAGGGAGAGGTTAGGGTTAGGGTCAGAGTATTGGGTGAAAGAGTTGACAGCTCGTGGAGAAGCAAGCACGCTCTTTGCTGTCGCCAGCGATTTGTCTCTGCTCCCCTAATCCCACCCTACTCTGTGATGGAGACTGTGCCAGGATTACTAACCAATCAGATTTAGACCCTCATCCCTGCTCCTCCTCCCTGCTTCTCCTCACCATCATCATCAAACACACATGCAGACACACACACACACACACCAGAAAGCGCTTGATTGACCCCATATAGAGGTCTTGACCTTTGGTTCCTGGACAATGGAGAGTGATGCAGGCAGGGGGAGGACAGGGGGAGGAGTTATATTAATTGATAGGAAGTACTGTGAGTAGAGGCCCGTGTGTGTTTGCTGCTTTCACACTGTCCTGGAGAGCTTCAGGGACTGCTTTGTTAGGAACAGGAGAGGGGGATGGGAGAGGGGGAGGAGAGGAGAGGAGGGGGAGCAGAGGGAAGAGGAGAGGAGGGGGAGAAGAGGAGGGAGGAAGGGAGGGGAGGAGGAGGGGAGGAGGATGGGAGGATAGGAGAGGGGGAGGAGAAGGAGGGGGAGGGAGAAGAGGGGGAGTAGAGAGGGAGAGAGTGGAGGGGCAGGAGAAGGAGGAGGGGGAGAAGGATGGTCCATCTGCCAGCAGAACGGCTGGCTGGGTCAACGGCTTCTGTTGTTGGAGAGGGATGTCAGGAGGACAGGCCACCTCTGGTTTAATCAAGCCAGAGTGCCCCAAACACACACACACACTATCACCACACACACACACACACACACACACACACACACACACACACATGGTGTTTCTGGTAGATGTAGAGCAGGGAAAGTTGAGTGGTGTGTCTAGATGTAGAAAAGGGAAAGTTGAATGGTGTTTCTTCCCTGTTGGTATGTATTCTAACTGGTCATTGATTTATACATAACCACTGCATTAGTATCAACTACACTAACATTTTTATAGCTATTTTTTTCATAAACATATTTTCCCAGTGGATGAAGAATAGAGTTCTACTGTTTTGTGAAACAGTCCTTTTCTCCGTATCTCTGTATTCACTAGAGGAAACTGGTCGTCCTACTGTTGTAATATTCAGTGGCGGTAGACCAGTTACCGTTTCTGCAACCGCACATATCTACTGCGGTACCATTCCCCGTCCGGTGCCGTCACCTCGACCTGAATTCAATAACGATCAACCCCTGCGTTGGGCGATGTGCGCACGCGTGTTCCTACAGATCCGTTAGCATCAGTCAGCACTAAACGCTATCCCGTCAGATTTCTCCGCCTGGCAGACTAGGCTGCGCGGATCTCGCTCCTCAAGCACAGAAACGGAAAAAGAACACCATGTTTTCTATATGTAAAAGCGCACGTTTGGAGCTCTGAAACCCAGGAGTTGAGACGCTCAGTACGGTAGCACATGAGTGAAAGGGGGGAGAGAAAGAAAGAAAACAGAATCGTATCGACCATCTGTACTGAGCCCAAGGAGGACGCCAACTGAAGCTACCGCTTTGCGGTGGAATACTATTCTGCGGTTTTATTGTGCACAGACCGTCATTTAGAGAAACGGTTTTTATTCCGACCCATCCTTCTTCTACCATTGCTCACCGTCATGTCATCGTCGGGCAAAGACAACAGCGCGCACTACGCCAACTATGTGGGACCGTATCGCTTGGAAAAGACCCTCGGAAAAGGACAGACAGGTTAGTTATCTTGTTGTGTTCCGCTCCGTTGGAAGGCAGTGGGGATGCTGCATCGGTCACCTGCTCCGGTTTTCGGACGGCCGATATGCAGTGTCTCCGTTCTCAGTGTCAACGGAAGACGCTACTTCCCGCGATCGGTTACATTCTGTGGTGTTTCTTCGATTTGCTTGTTGTTCGGTCTAGCTGTGACAGCGTCAGCCCGCGCTGTGGCGAGGTCAGCGGGCATGGGAGTTGTCTAAACCGCAGATCACACACAGGCTACCACCTCACAAGGTATTTTGGATGTTGAGAGCTATGATTCCGCTTCAATTCAACAAATGCCTAGCATTTTCTCGTCTGCCCGCCCTAGGATTGGATTGAAACGAGGGTCTTTCTTTGGAGAATGACGTAGCCTACCTTTTAATCCCGTTCGTCAGACAACAGAGTGCCAATTTCGTCTGTTCCATACTGTGTTTTCTTAGACTGTTGCTTAGAAGTGTCTTCCGACGCCAGTGTGAAGTATTCTGGCCATCAGGCTAC
>CM042853.1:950854-1004794 GCA_023658055.1 Thaleichthys pacificus | reverse complement strand
GTGTGTCTGTCTGTCATCTCTCTCTCAGATACTCCTCATCCCTCCCTGCTAGCTGCTGGTCCAGATCTATCACAGTTCTCTGCCATTTTACACCTTTATCATCATTATCATTAAGGCTAGTTATTCACTGCACCATCACATGCAACCGTTTCTACGACCTCAGTAATGACAGTGTGTCGGCAGGTGTTTGAATGTTACACGCGTGTCGGGAGGTGTTTGAATGTTACACGCGTGTTTGTGGACATGCTCCCAATCTTGTGTGTTCTCGTATGTGTGAACATGGGTGACACATGTAACTATGATTTACAGATTCAATTTTCTTTTACAACAAAGTCAAATTGTCTATGGGCAATTAAACCCTTAAAACCAGTTAGATGTCAGTGTTTCTATATGGGGGGAGGGGGGGACAGTGTGTGGACGAGGGAAGGAGAGTGAGCGGGAGAGAACGAGGGAGAGATGAAAAGTTAATGAATTGTAAATGAAAAATGGAGAGGCATGTTATCTGGAGAACAATGTAGACATTTTGCTGATGAATTTTGCAGCATCCAAAATTGGACGTGTGTTTGTGTGCGTGTGTGTGTGTGTGTGTGTGTGTGTGTGTGTGTGTGTGTGTGTGTTGTAGGAAAGCTGATTTGTAAGTGTTGACTTGTAGATGGTTCCTGTGTCACTGGCGTGTTAACAGGCATTGCTGGCGATCACACATGCTCCAGTCAGACAGGGTGAGAGAGGAGAGAGACAGAGAGAGAGGGAGAGAGAGAGGAGAGAGAGACAGAGAGAGAGGGAGAGAGAGAGGAGAGAGACAGAGAGAGAGAGAGACAGGGTGAGAGAGACAGAAAGAGAGAAACCGAAAGAAAGAGTGAGGGCGAAAAGACAGACAGAAAGAGAAGCACAGAGCGAGAAAGTGACTGAAAGGATGGAGACATGTGAACAAAGAGGCTTGAAAATGTCAAAACCATCTCCCTGGGAACGTTCTAGAGCCCCTGCCATCTCCCTGGGAACGTTCTAGAGCCCCTGCCATCTCCCTGGGAACGTTCTAGAGCCCCTGCCATCTCCCTGGGAACGTTCTAGAGCCCCTGCCATCTCCCTGGGAACGTTCTAGAGCCCCTGCCATCTCCCTGGGAACGTTCTAGAGCCCCTGCCATCTCCATGGGAACGTTCTAGAGCCCCTGCCATCTCCATGGGAACGTTCTAGAGCCCCTGCCATCTCCCTGGGAACGTTCTAGAGCCCCTGAGAGCTCTCCAAAACTACACCTGTCCAAGCTACACCTGTCTTTAGAGGAATGCTTTCTGAACAACATCTCTCCTCCAATCATCTGTGTCCATCTCTTCCTCCTGCTCGTCCTCCAATCCTCTCTGTGTCTCCTCTACTTCTGTCTGCTGTGAATATAAGTGCTGCTTTAACACCTGTGTGTGTGCGTGTGTGTGCGTGTGTGTGCCGTTGTGGTGTGTGTGTGCGTGTGTGTTGTGTGAAGGTCCAGGTCTATCAGCGGAGCATCGTCTGGTCTCTCCACCAGCCCTCTCAGCAGCCCGCGGGTAAGTCCTCCCACCCACCGGCCCTGGCCCACAATGCACCTCACTGCTCTGCTGTCTGTGCTGTCGTCCATCACGGCCCTGCGGGGCGAGCATGCAGGCGCTGGCCTCGCAGCCCGGGGGGTCATGTGACCCTGGGGAGAGTGTCATGTGATACCTGGTGGCCTGTCGTGCTAATTCCATCATGCAGTCACACACACGCACCCTGTCCAAACACACCAAACACACAGACACACACACACACCCTGTCCAAACACACCAAAACACACAGACACACACACACACCCTGTCCAACACACCAACACACAGACACACACACCAGTCACACGCACAAGTTACACCAAACACAAACACGTCAATCTGAAGATGTTGTAGCAGGTTAAAGCCATCATGTCCCAGTATAGTCCTCAGGTTCACACTGCCTATCTGGGCACACTTCATATTCTGCTGTTTACCTCAAACAAACCCTTACACACTTACAACCCACTCTACACACCATTTACACACCCAACTAAACTCCCAAACTGGTGTGTTTAGTTACTCGTTCATGATGTGTTAACCAGCTGGCGTCAGGTAGCTTATGTTGATACAGGAACAGCCTGCAGGATCATACGTCTGCAAACGCACTCCATGCTGGCCTGGCATCCACTCACTGCTGTGGCTGGTTACGAACTGTCATGACCTGTCATAACAGTTGCTATGTCATTCATACCTCAGCATTGCGCATGCATAACCAGGATCTCTCTGAAGGTTGGGAGACCCGAGTGACTGGCAGTTGTTCACTTCCTGGTTCAGTTGTTCACTTCCTGGTTCAGTTGTTCACTTCCTGGTTCAGTTGTTCACTTCCTGGTTCAGTTGTTCACTTCCTGGTTCTGCTTCATGAATGCTTGAGTAACTCTCTTATCTCCCATGATCCTGCTGCTGCGTCCTGATTGGCTGGGTGTGCTAATGGCATGTTCTTCTCTCTTTCTTTCTGCACTCTCACCTTGCCTGCCTGCTTGTCGCCCTCCACACCTCCACCCCTCCACCCCTCATCCCTTTACTCTTTTGGTTTTCCGGTGCGTTTTTATGGCTAATAAACGCTTGGGTTTTTATCGCCGGGCTGCGGTGTTTCTATCAATATTTTTTTACGTCACCTGGCTTTGGGCACTGCTCTTTCACTGCCTGTCCACGCTGTCATGTGACCGGCTCATGGCCAATCACTGCCTGTCCACGCTGTCACATGACCGGCGCATGGCCAATCACAAGCCCGTCCGTCGCTTCTTCGTCCCGCCCCAGTCCCCAGACCTCTGCCAGTCCCCCAACTGTAGCCCCGCCCACTTCCCCGGAGTCCCGCCTTAACGGGGTGGGGCCACGCCCCCCCAACTCCTACCAGCCAATGACGGGCTCCCCCCTCATGCACCCCCGCACCCAGACCCTCCCAGCCAAACCAGAGTTTCCCCCAAACCACTGCAGACCACCCGGTCAAACCCTCTCCCCAGCCCCCTGGATGCCCCCGCCAACCCCCGGTCGGAGCCCTCCACCCCCAGCCAGCCCCCGGCCCCCTGCTTCCCCGCAAGCCCCAGGGTGAGGCGGCACCCCCCCCTCACGGTGCCCCCCAAGCTCTCCATCCCCCTCTCCCCCGTGCCCCCCATGACCCCCTCCGGCGGCCCGCCTCCACCCTGACCACAACGGGCAAATCTGTCCCCATCACGCAGTTGACCCCCGCACCCCTCCCCCCGGGGCAGCCCCCTGACCACCCCCAGGGGCACCCCGGGGCACACCCCCCGGGAGAGCCCGGCGGGTACCCCCAGCCCTACGCCTCCTCCCAGCCCCTCCATCGGGGGCCTGCCCTGGAGGACCAGACTCAACTCCATCAAGAACAGCTTCCTGGGCTCGCCACGGTTCCACCGCCGGAAAATGCAAGGTACCCTGGGAAGGGGGAGGGGGGGAGGGGATAGGGGAGGGGGGGAGGGAGGGGGAGGGGATAGGGGAGGGAGCCTAGATAACAAAGATTGAATATTTCAAAGTTAAGACAACAACGTTGTCATGGAAGTTACCACCCCCCCCTGACCAATTGGGAGTCATGCGATGTTGAGTCTAATTATCTTATTAGCAGTGATTTCTTCTGATTCTTCTGTACCGTAGTTAATATGCTGTTTTGATACAAGATTAGTGATAAGAAAGCCACACAGCCTAAAGCTTAGTTTTAATCTTGAACACTGAAAAGTAAAGTCTTTAGCCTGACTGTACTGTTCTGTTTAGAGTCTTAACTAACCTGTCTGTCTGTCTGCCTGTCTGTCTGCCTGTCTGTCCGTCTGTCTCCACAGTCCCGACGCAGGAAGACATGTCCAGCCTCACACCAGACTCCTCTCCAGAGTAAGTAACCATGGCAACGCCACAGCCCAACAACATGTCACATGTTTACCCCCCACCAGACCACACGTGTCTGGTGGGGGGGCCAGGGTGGTCTGGTGGGGGGGCCAGGGTGGTCTGGTGGGGGAGCCAGGGGGTCTGGTGGGGGGCCAGGGGGGCTTAGGGTGGTCTGGTGGGGGCCTGGGGGGTCTGGTGGGGGGCCGGGGGGGGCTAGGGGGGTCTGGTGGGGGGCCTGGGGGGTCTGGTGGGGGGCCGGGGGGGCTAGGGGGGTCTGGTGGGGGCCTTGGGGGTCTGGTGGGGGGCCGGGGGGGGCTAGGGGTCTGGTGGGGGGCCGGGGGGGTCTGGGTGGGGGGGCGGGGGGTCTGGTGGGGGGCCGGGGGGGGCTAGGGGGTCTGGTGGGGGGTCGGGGGGGTCTGGTGGGGGGCCGGGGGGGTCTGGTGGGGGGCCGGGGGGGGCATGAACAGCCATGCAGAAGGGCCAGAGCCACAGCTCCATCGATGATGACAGGGATATTTTTAGCGATCAGTCGCCATGAATATTTCAGAGCTTCACTTCCAGCATTCACAGTCACACTGTTGTGGAGAGAGAGGGAGGGGTGGACCGGGCGGGCGAGGGGGGGGGGTTGGGATGATGCCATCCCTGTGTGGAGGATGAGGGTTGAGGGGTGGGAAGCAGAAGGATCAGGGACGATCCATTTGGGCAAACATGTTTCGTTTTAGTCAAATGTAGTCCATTAAAGTAGCTTATAGTCGGCCTGATAGACTTCCTGGTTTGCATATATCTTTTTTAACCTTCAAATGGTGAATTGTAAAATGGGGAAAATATGCAAATGACTTCATTAGTTGGAAGAGCTTTCTCTAACCCTAACCTTTCTCTGGGGCTGATGAAACTAATTCTCCCATCTCCTAAAACCAAACACACATCCCTGGGGGGGGGGGGGGAGAGAGAGAGGAGAGGATGAGGGGGGGAGGAGAAGGAGGAGGAGGGGGAGGAGGGAAAGAGAGGGAGGATGAGGAGGGAGGAGAAGGTAGGAGAGTGGGGAGGAGCAGAGAAAGGGAGGGAGGAGGAGGAATGCAGGAAGCGTGACAGTGTCTGTGTCCAGATGACCCTGTCCCTCTGTACATGTGATACAGGAAGCCTTTGTTTTTCCCTCCAGGCTGGCTAAGAAGTCATGGTTCGGGAACTTCATCAACCTGGAGAAGGAGGAGCAGATCTTCATCGTGATCAGAGACAAACCTCTGAGCTCCATCAAGGCTGACATTGTCCACGATGCCTTCCTGTCTGTAAGCACAGCAACACCTCCCCCCTCCCTCCCCCCTCCCTCCCCCTCCCTCCCTCCTCTCCCCCCTCCCTCCCTCCTCTCCCCCTCCCTCCTCTCCCCCTCCCTCCCTCCCCCTCCATCCTCTCCTCCCTCCCTCCTCTCCTCCCTCTCCTCTCCTCTCCCCTCCCTCCCCTCCCTCCCTCCTCCCTCCCTCCTCCACTCCCTCCATCCTCTCCTCCCTCTCCTCTCTCCCCCTCCTCTCCATCCTCTCCTCCCTCTCCTCTCCCCTCCCTCCCTCCCTCCTCTCCTCCACTCCCTCCTCCTCTCCTCCCTCTCCTCTCCCCTCCCTCCCTCCCTCCTCTCCTCCCTCCCTCCCTCCCTCCTCTCCTCCCTCTCCTCTCCCCTCCCTCCCTCCCTCCTCTCCCCCCTCCCTCCCTCCCTCCTCTCCTCCACTCCCTCCTCCCTCTCCTCTCCCCTCCCTCCCTCCATCCTCTCCTCCCTCTCCTCTCCCCTCCCTCCCTCCCTCCTCTCCTCCACTCCCTCCCTCCTCTCCTCCCTCCCCCCTCCCTCCCTCCCTCCTCTCCCCCCTCCCTCCCCCCTCCTCCATCCTCTCCTCTCCTCCCCCCTCCCTCCCTCCCTCCTCTCCCCCCTCCCTCCCCCCTCCCTCCATCCTCTCCTCCCTCCCCCCTCCCTCCCTCCCTCCTCTCCCCCCTCCCTCCCCCCTCCCTCCATCCTCTCCTCCCTCCCCCCTCCCTCCCTCCCTCCTCTCCCCCCTCCCTCTCCCCTCCCTCCCTCCTCTCCTCCCTCCCCCCTCCCTCCCTCCCTCCTCTCCCCCCTCCCTCTCCCCTCCCTCCCTCCTCTCCCCCCTCCCTCTCCCCTCCCTCCCTCCTCTCCTCCCTCTCCCCTCCCTCCCTCCCTCCTCTCCTCCCTCCCCCCTCCCTCCCTCCCTCCTCTCCCCCCTCCCTCCCTCCTCTCCTCCCTCCCTCCTCTCCTCCCTCTCCTCTCCCCTCCCTCCCCCCTCCCTCCCTCCTCTCCTCCACTCCCTCCCTCCCTCCTCTCCTCCCTCTCCTCTCCCTCTCTGGGTTGTAACTAAATGTCTGATGTTCACCTCTTTCTTCTTCTCTCCATTTCTTCCTCATTTGTCTCTCTCTCCCTCTCTCTCTCTCCCTCCTCTCTCTCTCTCCCTCCTCTCTCTCTCTCCCTCCTCCCTCTCTCTCCCTCCTCTCTCTCTCTCTCCCTCCTCTCTCTCTCTCCCTCCTCTCTCTCTCTCCCTCCTCTCTCTCTCTCCCTCCTCTCTCTCTCTCCCTCCTCTCTCTCTCTCCCTCCTCTCTCTCTCTCTCCCTCCTCTCTCTCTCTCCCTCCTCCCTCTCTCTCCCTCCTCTCTCTCTCTCCCTCCTCTCTCTCTCTCCCTCCTCTCTCTCTCTCCCTCCTCTCTCTCTCTCTCCCTCCTCTCTCTCTCTCCCTCCTCTCTCTCTCTCCCTCCTCTCTCTCTCTCCCTCCTCTCTCTCTCTCCCTCCTCTCTCTCTCTCTCCCTCCTCTCTCTCTCTCCCTCCTCTCTCTCTCTCCCTCCTCTCTCTCTCTCCCCTCCTCTCCCTCTCTCTCCCTCCTCTCTCTCTCTCCCTCCTCTCTCTCTCTCCCTCCTCCCTCTCTCTCCCCTCCTCTCCCTCTCTCTCCCTTCTCTCTCTCTCTCCCTCCTCTCTCTCTCTCCCTCCTCTCTCTCTCTCCCTCCTCCCTCTCTCTCCCTCCTCTCTCTCTCTCCCTCCTCTCTCTCTCTCCCTCCTCTCTCTCTCTCCCTCCTCCCTCTCTCTCCCCTCCTCTCCCTCTCTCTCCCTTCTCTCTCTCTCTCCCTCCTCTCTCTCTCTCCCTCCTCTCTCTCTCTCCCTCCTCTCTCTCTCTCCCTCCTCCCTCTCTCTCCCCTCCTCTCCCTCTCTCTCCCTTCTCTCTCTCTCCCTCCTCTCTCTCTCTCCCTCCTCTCTCTCTGTAGATCCCTAGTCTAAGCCACAGTGTGATCTCCCAGACTAGTTTCCGGGCGGAGTACAAGTCTTCGGCAGGTCCCACGGTGTTTCAGAAGCCTGTCAAGTTCCAGGTGGACATCACCTACACAGAGAGCACTGCAGCAACCCGGGACAACGGCATCTACTCTGTCACTTTCACTCTCCTGTCAGGTACACACACACACACACACACACACACACACGCAGGGAGGGAGGGAGGGAGGGGAGAGGGAGGGAGGGTACAGTCAGTGTATTTGAACTGCTGTAGAACTTGACTCCCCCCCCTCCCCCTGGCAGGTCCCAGCCGGCGTTTCAGGCGTGTGGTAGAGACCATTCAGGCCCAGCTGCTCAGCTCTCACGACCAGCCTGGCGTCCAGACCCAGATATCTGGTGAGTAGAGGACACCTATGACTCCTGACCCCCTTACCACTCACCCCCCAGACCTCCTCACCCCCTTGACCCCTCAGCCCTGACCTCCTCACCTTGACCCCTCTCTTACCCCTCAAACCTCTAACCCCTCAGCCCTGACCTCCTCACCTTGACCCCTCTCTTACCCCTCAAACCTCTGACCCTTCAGCCCTCACCCCTGACTTCCTGACCTTGACCTCCTCACCCCCCTGACCCCTGACCCCAGCCTCTCTCAGCATCCCAGCACCTGTCACTGCTCGGCACACGCTTCAGGCGCCCGGCATGCATGACCTGTCCTGGCAACACGCCTCACACACGGCTGTCCTGGCCACACGCCTCACACACGGTTGCCATGGCAACACACCTCACACACGGCTGCCATGGCAACACGCCTCACACACGGCTGCCATGACAACACGCCTCACACACGGCTGTCCTGGCAACATGCCTCACACACGGCTGCCATGGCAACAGGCCACACACGGCTGTCCTGGCAACACGCCACACACGGCTGCCATGGCAACACGCCACACACGGCTGTCCTGGCAACACGCCTCACACACGGCTGCCATGGCAACATGCCTCACACACGGCTGCCATGGCAACCTGTCTGGCACTCCCCGCCAGGCAGGTAGAGATTGGGCTCAGAGACACACAGCTAACGCAGTCATCAACACGCCTCAGGGCTTCCTCTAGTCCAACACACCTCCTCTGTCTCGCTCACACACCACACACACATCCACTATTTAAGGTTTATAAACTATTTACATGAAATATGTATTTATGTATATAACACACGAGTGTGTCAGGACAGGAAGTGTGTGTCGGGACAGGAAGTGTGACCAGAGCAGACGATATGAAGATACAGGTGTAGTTTTTCAACTGAATGTTTCTTCACCGTCCAATTAGAATTCACTTAGACTGTAGCTGGCCTGCCCCCTGGAGTCACTTCTACATTTTATTGGCTGTTTGGGCTGCCTAGAAGAGAGGGATGAATAGAGAGGGAAGGAAGGAGAGCAACCTTCTGCTGTGTTCCTCATGTCCTTGTTGGTTCATCGGTGTTGTGGTTTTTAACTGTGGTGATGGGCTTGATAAGAGCCCCCTCTGCTGGTGAGACAGGGTAGTGCTAGCTGCATGTGTAAACACATCTTCAGCCCCCTCTGCTGGTGAGACAGGGTAGTGCTAGCTGCATGTGTAAACACATCTTCAGCCCCCTCTGCTGGTGAGACAGGGTAGTGCTAGCTGCATGTGTAAACACATCTTCAGCCCCCTCTGCTGGTGAGACAGGGTAGTGCTAGCTGCATGTGTAAACACATCTTCAGTTTACGTCACAAACGCCAGTCTCAGCTCACCAGTAATGGCTGAGACAGGAGCATTGAGAAGGATCTTAGTTTGAGACCAGTGTGGATATACAGCTACTTAGCTACTTGCCCAGTTAGCACACCTAGCCCATTTAGTAGCTAGCACACCTAATACTGTTAGCACACCTAACTAATTTAGCAGCTAGCCCAGTAAGCACACCTAGCACTGTTAACACGCCATGCCCAGTTGGCAACTAGCCTGGCTAGCATCTAACCCGGGTAGCATGCCTAGTGCAGTTAGCATGTTTCACAAACCTTGTCACAGATGGGAACTGTTATCAGGCATTTGAACTATTCACTACCTCACCCACCCTCACCATTTAGCTGTTTGAATAACCCTCCAGTCTCTACCTCCCTCTCCCTCCCTCTCTCTTTCCTCAAAAGAGAGACCAGCTCTGCTTCATCACAGTCAGTCCAGGAAATGAAAGTTTCAGACTGATGGAAATCTTTACGTTCCCACTAACCCTAACCCCAACCCTAACCCTAACTGAAGCAGAGCTGTCTTTTTACTCTCCCTCTCCTCCCTAACCCTCCCCCCTCTCCCTCTCCTCCCTAACCCTCCCCCCTCTCCTCCCTAACCCTCCCCCCTCTCCCTCTCCTCCCTCACCCTCTCCCTCTACGCCGGTTCATACCAACCTGCATGTTGTCATCCTGATGCTTCTGCAGCCTGTCCCAGGAGGCAGAGAGACTCTGGCATGCAGAGTGGAAGCGCTTCTCCTCCACACACACGTACGCACGGTCGCTCTGGCACGCCTCACAGCTAGCGCTAGCTAGCCCTCTCCACTTTCCCACAACAATTACTAACATAAACCCCCCCAAAATTGAATAATAATAAATGCAAAGATTTTAATAGCCCCTACTGTGATTACATTTACATTTATGCATTTACATTTATGCATTTAGCAGACGCTTTTATCCAAAGCGACTTCCAAGAGAGAGCTTTACAAAAGAGCATAGGTCACTGATCATAACAACGAGATAGCCCCAAAGGTGGTACCCTTTTCACAAAACAACTAACATAATATGTCGTCAGTGTCAGTCCTATGAAGAGTACTGCTCATCGGTATAAATGCTCTTCCTAGCATTCCAACAGTCACTGCTTTAGAAGGACAGGGTTTGTCCATCCGCTGCTAACACCAACGCTAGAAATCCGAACAATGAATAATGAAAAACAATGAACCAACAGGTCGTTGTTAACGGTTCTCCAATGTTGGATCTGAAATGATCGGATGATTGTCTTGGCATTCTAACGTATTTGTTGCTCTAGGTCCACATCGATCCATCTAGGATCGATGTGGACCTAGAGCTATATGCTCTAAAATCCTCATCATAACCTGCCATTCTAAACTGAATGATACCAGCTAGTCCTCTTGTGGAGGTTGGGTTAGTGCCAGGGCTGGACTGTGTGTGTCTGCTGTGTGCAGGAAAGCAAGTGCCCCAGAGTGTCCCTATGGTCGCTCACCTACAACACAGGGATGACAAGCATGTCCTGATGACATGCAGACCAACCCTAACCCCTGTTTATGTTTGTTACATGAAAGTTTCTAAACATGACAGACTGTGTTTCTGTACCTGGAGCATGTGTGGAGCCCAAGACGTTGCATGCGTTGTTGAACTGTGTTTATATGAAGGTATTAAACACACAGCTACTACCGTAGAGTCCCTTTACACCTCTACATACATAAATACATGAAGACTTTCTGAGAGAGAAGGAGAGTGTGTGTGTGCGTGTGTGTGTGAGAGACAGAGCTACTGCAGTACTCAGACAGACAGCAGCACTCAGATAGACACACCTAGCTGTACTGGACAGCAGCGCTCAGATAGACACACCTAGCTGTACAGTCAAGACAGACTTGATGCAGGTGTGAAGTCACCTTGACCTATGACCTGTGACCTCTGCTCCTAGATGTGTCTCAGCAGTCAGGCAGCAAACCCTCCAAGCGTGGTAAGATCGGCTAGCTACCCTTCACCCACCTCCCTGCCCCTCACACACACACACACACACACACACACACACACACACACACACACACACCCTCCTCACAACCCTGCAGTGTCAGCACCCTGTCACACTCCCATCAGTCTGCTGCTATGCCCACCACACACACACACACACACACACACTTAGGCCTTAGGGTACACCTCACCTGTGTGTGTGAGCATGTACGAGCGTGTGTGTGTGTGAGAGAGCGTGTGAGACACTGTGCAGCACTACTCACCACTTGACAGGTCTTGTGCACAGTGTCACAGTGTGTTGTTACATCTCCTCTATGCCCACTCTCCTTCTACTCTCACTAAGACAGGTGGGCCGAGCCCCATGTCCAAACAAGACAGAGATCACCTGATCCCAGTGTGAAAACATGTTGTTACAGGATCAGTAGGAGACTGTTGAAGGGGTATTAATGACAGACAAGGGCTGGTGTGCTGAGGTTGAAATGTGTCACTCAGTGTGTCTGCATGTCTGCAGTATTGTCATGTTCCTGTGTGAGTATTGACTTGTTCAGACCCCTGATGTGTTCTGAGCAGAGCTCTGGGAGCAGGGAGGAGGTGTCTAGGAGCCTCACACACCACACACACACCACACACACACCTCACACACACCACACTCACCACACACTCACCACACACACACCTCACACACACCACACACACACCTCACACACCACACACACTTGTTTCCTTCCCTCTATACTGTCACAGGCCACGTATCTGTGACGAGCAACAACGTTCCGGTTGTCGTCTTTACCTTATCAGTAACAATATCAGTCCAGATCAGAGCCGCTCAGAGGAGGAGGAAGGAGGAGGAAGGAGGAGGAAGCCCTGAGATCATCTCAACACTCTGAGGTGGTGTTGACAGGAAAGAGAGTGTTTAGACAGGAAGGAGAGTGTTTAGACAGGAAGGAGAGTGTTTAGACAGGAAGGAGAGTGGTTAGACAGGAAGGAGAGTGTTTAGACAGGAAGGAGAGTGGTTAGACAGGAAGTCCAGATGCTCAGCCTCAGTTCTCCCAGAGCTCCTCTCAGCCCCCCCCCCCCCCACACCTGTTCCTCCCAGCCTGGGGAAGGAGACTCTGCAGACTAGGCACCACCTATGTCCAGAACCAGAGGACCACAGTTAGACTCTGACCAGGTCTACTGGACCACAGCTGTTCTGTGTTTCTAGGCGTAACTCCACTGTTAAACACCGTTGGTTAAACCCTGATTCTCCCCCCGTTCTGTAGACTAACTACACTGACGGGTGAGAGGAGATGACACCATATTATCCCCCAATCTTAGTTTCTGGCCAAGAGTCTCCTTACCTCCAGCTCTCCCCCTCCTCCCCCTCCTCCTCCTCCTCATCCCTCCATCAGCACCTCTCCTGGCGTTAACCCATCGCTCATTCGTTGTTTGTTCTCTCTCTCTTTCCTTCTTCTCTCCATCTGTGTTCCTAGGCAGCCCGTTGAGTAACTTCTTTGACGTAATTAAACAGCTTTTTTCAGACGAGAAGAGCAGCCAAGCGCCCCACCCCCCCGGCCCCCCCGGCCCCCCCGCCACGCCCAGCCCCCCCACCAAGCATGCCCCCTGCTCCAGGCGTAACGAGCCCCCACCCACTGACTCTAAATGCCCCCCGAGCAAAGACAAAACAAAGATGGCCGCCTCCGCCAGGACACAGGAAGAACCTTGATAAGGAGCTGTAGCGCTGCATGGCTAGATGATGATGATGAGGATGATGATGAGAATGATGGTGATGATGATGATGAGGGTGATGATGAGAATGAGTTATCAGGTCATTAAAACTTACCCCAACCCAGAGAACTGCTGACAAGTTAGGACACATGTCCCTCTGAAAGAAACCGACTTAAAAACACGACTTTTTGACTATTGCCTAAAGACTTTTGTACTGTGTGATGGAATGCCTGTTTGAGTGGATCAGTATTTAACAACAAGTAGCACATGCAACTGTGTCCTGTGTGGGAGTGTGTGTCCTGTGTGGGTGTGTGTGTCCTGGCGCGTGTGTCCTCGCATGTGTGTGTGATGGCTTGACTTCTCTACCACCAGGGATCATCCAAAAAACCTATTAAAGTCCTGCTTCCTGGAGATGTCTGGCTGAGCATAGCACAGCTCCCTCCAGGAGCCAGAGAGAGAGACTTCACTGTCCACAAACCCCTTACACTCCACACTCACGCACCTCCACACCCTGACCAACACACACACACACACACACACACACACACCCCTCACCCCAGACACCGCTGAAGACACGGAGATGAGCCTTAAGACAATGATGTTCGTCAAACCTGCACACACACACACGGTCTTTCTCGTTCTCTCGGTTTCAGGATCCTCCGATGACAGAATACTTTGGGTGGGGGAGGGGGGGAGGGAGGGGGTGGTGGAGGGAGGGAGGGAGGGAGGGGAGGGTACACAAATGAATGATCTATTCTGTTGTACAGATTGAATATGTACAAATGTGTAGTTGTGACATTATGTTTAGCAAAGTTGTGTTGCCACATCTTTTTTTTCTTTTTTTTTCAGGACATGTTTAATCCTGATATCCATGAACATTTTCATCTCCTATCTTGATAGACGAGTTGTTCGGTTTGTCTTTTCGTTCATGTTTCTTTGAGGTATCTGCGGGATTCAGACATCTGTAAACATATGGTGTATATTTTTGTACCTTATTGTATTTTGTCATTTGTTTTTTATTTATTTATGCTGGGTTAAACTATTTATATAAATGATGTAGAAAATGTGTTTCTTACATCTGATTATTTAAATATATTTTTTTCCATGTTTAAGTTATTGGTCATTCAGGATTAATGCAATGTTTGTGAACATCTACTCTTTTCCCAGCTTTGATGAGAAAGCTTGTAATATACGTTTGGAAAAAGGATTTATGGTCATTTAAGAATGTAGACTAGCCTTCTCCGTGAGGGAGGAGCCCCATGTTTCCTGTCAGCTCAGCCCTGGTGGGCGTGCGACCACCACAGACTCACCAAACACTCGTCCTGTAAATACGCCAGTTTGCTGATGAACTTATTTAAAACCGAGAAGGTTCCTACTCTTAGCTTTTACCTTGGATTGTTGTTTGCATGTCAAACATTTGTCTTTTCTTTGCATGTTGTTGATGTTGTGTCCCTGTTCTCCTGTTCTGTTTCCTGTTTCCTGTTTCCTGTTCTGTTCCTCCCCTCACGTTTTTATTTATAACTTTTCTTTTGTTCTTAATTTTCTTTATTCCCTCCTGCATCTTCTGTTACTATGGTTACTCTTTCACTCACACACACACACACACTCACTCACACACACACACTCACACACACACACTCACACACACACACACACACACACACACTGTCCCCTAGGAGGGACATGGCATTCTGGTGACCCAGAGAAAACAAAGCAATACCCATCGCTGTCCTCCTTCCTGGTGCAGACTGGGATCACGGAGCACAGTTAGACAGCAGTGATGTTAGCTGGAACTAAACGAACTCTGATGATGTGTCCCCTGTAACATAACTGTGAACAAATGCAGTGCAAAAGGAAATAAATCTGTTGACTTTGAAGCCGCGTCCGACCTCTTTCTGAAACCAGAGACGACGCCATGGAAACGGGTTTGGTTGGGAAATGTAATCAAGATCTAACACCAACTTATCTAAATGATATCCGTGCCCTAGCCGTGTCCCAGCCGTGTCCTAGCCGTGCCCTAGCCGTGTCCTAGCCGTGCCCCAGCCGTGTCCCAGCCATACCCTAGCCGTGTCCTAGCCGTGCCCTAGCCGTGTCCTAGCCGTGCCCTAGCCGTGCCCTAGCCGTGTCCTAGCCGTGCCCTAGCCGTGTCCTAGCCGTGTCCTAGCCGTGTCCTAGCCGTGTCCTAGCCCCAGGGAGAAGGCAGTGTCCAGGCAAATTGGATTTTCGCTTTAATTTGTGTTTATTCGCGCGAATCGCTATAGGAGCCAACCGGTTTTTTGCCTCTTGCCCTCCATTTCTTCTAAAACGTCACAATCAACTTTTGCGACACCGTTATGCAATTTCTTTGCTGGTTCTGTCTCTATCAGACTCGTAGCAAAACTGAAATCCGTGGGTAGGAGGATCCTTTTCCATTACTCCTTCATCTGACTGCTTTAAGAAACTGCTTAAAACATTTTTTTATCAGGTTTTAATTCTTAATTTGTTTGTGATCGTTTTTATTGTTATTGTATATTAAGTTATAAGGTAGGCTACTGTAGCACTTCCAGTACAAGAAAGGAAAAAATCAAGAATATGTACATTAATGAATGCTATTACATTATTACAATAATATCATCTGGAATAACTGCAGTTTAAGGACTGAAAATGGAGCCAGAGTTCCTGAGCCTCTTAAAGCCCGGCTGAAGACACAAGCTGGATGTGATGTTCTACACGCGTGATGTTGTACACGTGATGTTCTACACGTGTGATGTTGTACACGCGTGATGTTGTACATGAGTGATGTTGTACACGTGATATTCTACATGTGTGATGTTCTCACGTGATGTTCTACAGGTGTGATGTTCTACAGGTGTGATGTTCTACACGTGTGATGTTCTACAGGTGTGATGTTCTACACGAGTGATGTTTTACACAAGTCATGTTTTGCACACAGGCCATTTCCTTAGTGTGATGTCACTTCCTGCAGGTGGGGTGGAGGGAGCACAGCCTCTCCACCAGGGTCTCCTCCAGGCCTGCCAGCAGGGGAGGGGGGTTCTGGTGGCTGCCTAGCCCGCCCTGGGGCCCTGTCCCTGGGCTGTGGGCCTCCAGCACCAGCCTGTGGAAGTCCTGTCTCTCCTGGAGTTCCTCCATGTTCTGCAGGAAGAACCCTTCACAGAACCTCCTGAGTTCTGTCCCCCCGCAGCCCTGCACACACACACACACACACACACACAAGCACACACACGTACATTTTGATGACTTGAGGATCTTGAAATACAGCTTGTATATAGCTGCGGTGGTGAGTAAAGAGTTCCTGGCTGTGGTCTCCTACCTCAGCAGCCTCATGCAGCCCAACACAGTTGTCCAGGGTGACGCTCTGGGAGAGCAGCGCCTCACAGCGCCTCAGCAGCGCCCCCAGCTGGAAGAGGCAGGCCACTGGCAGCAACTGCAGGGGAGGAGGCGTCATTAACACCAGCTTAACTACAGACAAAGTACTGTACTCTGCAGTGTGTGTATGTGTGTGTTATAACCTCCATGGTGAGGTGTGTGTTATAACCTCCATGGTGAGGTGTGTGTTCTAACCTCCATGGCATCGTCCTGTGTCAGGGTCAGTCCTTCTGTACCTCCACAGTATAGAGACGACATCATTTTCTGGAACAAATCATTTCATTCAGAACATTCAAGTCGAAGATTTTTTTTTTGTCTAAAACGATTCTGCCCCCTCCCTCTCCCTCCCGCCTACCCTCTGCTGACATCACCACACGCAGCCTACCTCGAACGTTCCATATGTGATGTCACTGACGTGGATGATCCTGTTGTCAGGGCAACCGCCAGACCCACTTGGACCCAACAGAGATCTGAAGCTGAGCAGGAACACAGAGAGATGATACACACACTCACACACACATCCACCCACATCAACACACACACACACATCCACACACATCCACAGGTGGGCTCACCTGGCGGAGGCTGACAGGAGCAGGACTCTGTGGCCGTGGAAGGGACGTCCCTCCACCAGGAACGTCACATCAGACATCTCCTGGCTGTTCAGAAACACAGCGTCTGAGAGCAGGGAGACATTACTTTAGTATTCATCTGTATTTGGTGGCTTGATCAATATTATTTCTTGTCATTGCGCCCCTTCATTTCCTGACTATCACGCACAACAAACGTAAGCTAGTCTACAAAGCTACCATGGAGAGGTACCTAGTTGTATAGAGTACCTAGCTGTATAGAGTACCTAGTTGTATAGAGTACCTAGCTGGATGGAGAGAGAGGTGTCCAGAGGAGGAACAGCAGGAATGGGAGCAGGACTGTAGCAGTGGGAGAAGATGGAGACCAGTCTCCTGGTCACCTCAGAGTCCTGGAGAAGCAACCAGAATCTGAGTCAGGAGAGCCCAGTGTGCCTGGCTTGGTTTAACAGGAGCACTAACATGTACATACAAAACACAGAGTGACTGGAAGATAAACAAGATAAATAAAGACATCAAAATATGTTTTTGCGTAAATGATGTAGTAGCATTTTAATATGGATCAGTGTTAACTGTTTAATATGTTGTGTTAATCATGGATTAGCGCTTGTTGTGTCATCAAGCACCTTGCTGGAGGCGAACATGCTGAACAGCAGGGGTAGGCCGGACGAGACCAGGGCCTCGCAGTACTCCTCCGGCCTCAGGGAGGGGAAGTCTGAGAGGAGGGCAAGGACGGCGTCGTCCCTGGAGAGCTGGCAGGCACTCTGGAGAGACAGCAGCCAGGCGTGGAACTGCCACGGCACGCCTGGGGGTCAGAGGTCAGAGGTCATGGTTATGTTGCTAATAGGCCATACTCTGTGGATGTTACTGTTCAACTGTTGAGATATTATTGTTACACTGTGCCTGGTAGCTGAGATGTGGTTACTTTACACTGTGCCTGGTAGCTGAGATGTGGTTACTTTACACTGTGCCTGGTAGCTGAGATGTGGTTACTTTACACTGTGCCTGGTAGCTGAGATGTGGTTACTTTACACTGTGCCTGGTAGCTGAGATGTGGTTACTTTACACTGTGCCTGGTAGCTGAGATGTGGTTACTTTACACTGTGCCTGGTAGCTGAGATGTGGTTACTTTACACTGTGCCTGGTAGCTGAGATGTGGTTACTTTACACTGTGCCTGGTAAATACAGACATTTCCTTGACCCAGGCCTCCAAAATACTGTAGAACTCTGCATTTCTGATCTTTGGTCTTCTTCTACCTAGATGCACTGTTTGTATGTTGCTTTTGATGAAAAGCTCTGCTAAATGACTAAAACGTAATGTCATGTAACAGCAGGTGCTAAATGAGGCATTTAGACCAGATGAGAAGGTGAGAACAGGAGAGTAGCTGTATCGTACCTAGAGCCCTCAGTTCCATGGTGATGTCCACGTAGCCATGCTCAGCGCTGCAGTACACTGCCTGCTGGAGGGCCCTCATCCTGGGTTTGGACAGTCGGGGAAGGCGACTGGAGCTGAGGGGGCTGGAGGATGTGGGGCTGGGGGTGGAGGATGTGGGGCTGGGGGATGTGGGGCTGGGGGTGGAGGATGTGGGGCTGGGGGTGGAGGATGTGGGGCTGGGGGATGTGGGGGTGGAGGATGTGGGGGTGGAGGATGTGGGGCTGGGGGTGGAGGATGTGGGGCTGGGGGTGGAGGATGTGGGGCTGGGGGTGGAGGATGTGGGGTTGGGGGTGGAGGATGTGGGGCTGGAGCGGGGAGCGCTGAGGCCAGAGGCTGGGCCTCCTGGGGGGAGGGCCCCCTCCTCCACCCCCTCAGCCAGGATCTCCTCCAGGGACAGGATGTCTGAGTCTGGTCCTGGCTGCCTCAGCTGGCCCAGCAGCCTGATCACCACGTCCCTGCACAGGGAGCACACACACACACATACATACACATGAATACACACACATAAATATACACAAACAGAAATATATACACGTCCTCACACACACACCTGTGTCCATGAGCAGTGGCGCAGCTGAAGCAGTTGAGGTCCTCGTCCAGGGAGGACCCAGTGCCCCCGGCCTCCTGCTCCCTGACCAGGGGGTCAGCCCCAAACACCAGCAGCAGGCTCACCATCTCATAGTGACCTGCACACACACACAGGGGTGTGTGACTGTGAGTGTGTGTGTGTGTGTGTGTGTTCTCACCAGCAGTGGAGGCCAGCTGTAGTGGAGTCTCAGTGGAGCAGTGTGTGTGTGTGTGTGTGTGTGTGTGTGTGTGTGTGTGTGTGTTCTCACCAGCAGCGGAGGCCAGCTGTAGTGGAGTCTCAGTGGAGCTGTGCTGCCCGTCTGTCATGGCAGCTCCCTCCACCTCTGCTCCCGCCTCCAGCAGCAACTACACCCAGGATCACATGACCACACCCAGGATCACATGACCACACCCAGGATCACATGACCACACCCAGGATCACATGACCACCCAGGATCACATGACCACCCAGTGAGGTCTAACCTGACAGGATGTTAACAGGAAGTGAGGTCTAACCTGACAGGATGTTAACAGGTAGTGAGGCCTCACCTGAGCCACAGAGAGGTGTCCATGCAGCACAGCAAAGCTGAGGGCCGCCCAGCCCCGGGTATCCGGGTGGACGGAGGGGTGTCTGGGAGAGCATCCTGGGACCTGACAGAGACCAGAAACACACCAGGGACGGGATGACTCAGCGAATAACATGTCAAATGTAAAGTAGCTGTCCAGGTGTGTGTGTGTGTGGTCTCACCTGCAGGTCCAGGTGTGTGTGTGTGTGTGTGTGTGCGTGTGTGTGTGTGTGTGTGTGCGTGTGTGTGTGTGTGGTCTCACCTGCAGGTCCAGATGTGTGTGTGTGTGTGTGTGTGTGTGTGTGTGTGTGCGTGTGTGTGTGGTCTCACCTGCAGGTCCAGATGTGTGTGTGTGTGTGTGTGTGTGTGTGTGTGCGTGTGTGTGTGTGTGTGTGTGCGTGTGTGTGTGTGTGGTCTCACCTGCAGGTCCAGATGTGTGTGTGTGTGTGTGTGGTCTCACCTGCAGGTCCAGATGTGTGTGTGTGTGTGTGTGTGTGTGTGTGTGTGTGGTCTCACCTGCAGGTCCAGATGTGTGTGTGTGTGTGTGTGGTCTCACCTGCAGGTCCAGATGTGTGTGTGTGTGTGTGTGTGTGTGTGTGTGTGTGTGCGTGTGTGTGTGTGTGTGTGTGTGTGCGTGTATGTGTGTGGTCTCACCTGCAGGTCCAGATGTGTGTGTGTGTGTGTGTGTGTGTGTGTGCGTGGTCTCACCTGCAGGTCCAGGTGTGTGTGTGTGTGTGTGTGTGTGTGTGTGTGTGTGTGGTCTCACCTGCAGGTCCAGATGTGTGTGCGTGTGTGTGTGTGTGCGTGTGTGTGTGTGTGGTCTCACCTGCAGGTCCAGATGTGTGTGCGTGTGTGTGTGTGTGCGTGCGTGTGTGTGTGGTCTCACCTGCAGGTCCAGGTGTGTGTGTGTGTGTGTGTGGTCTCACCTGCAGGTCCAGGTGTGTGTGTGTGTGTGTGTGTGTGTGTGTGTGTGTGTGTGTGTGTGCGTGTGTGTGTGGTCTCACCTGCAGGTCCAGCCGGGCCCCAGCCTCTATCAGGATCTGGACCAGAGCCTCGTCTCCAGACGCACAGGCAAACATCAGAGGACTCAGACCCTGGAGGCAGGAGACAGCTGGGGTTGGTGGCTGCTTGGACCATGAAGCTATCCTCTCCCCTCCTCCCCCTCCCTCTGTCCTCCTCCCTCCTCCTACCTGCAGGTCCAGGGTGTTGACCCTCTCCTCCCCCTCCCTCTGTCCTCCTCCCTCCTCCTACCTGCAGGTCCAGGGTGTTGACCCCCTCCTCTCCCTCCCTCCCTCCCACCTCCTCCCTCCTCCTACCTGCAGGTCCAGAGTGTTGACCCCATCCTCCCCCAGCAGCAGTGAGGCCGGGGTCACCAGGTCGGCCCTCCCGCTGGCCAGCATCCTGAAGCCCTGCTCCTGCTGCAGGCCGGCCCAGAGGACCTCCGCAGGCACCGCCCTGCAGCCGGGGAGGCACTCTGGCCTGGGGAGGAGAGGGAGGGAGGGAGGGAGGGAGGAGAGGGAGGAGAGGGAGGGAGGGAGGGAGGGAGGGAGGGAGGGAGGAGAGGGAGAGAGGGAGGGAGGGAGGAGAGGGAGGAGAGGGAGATGGATGAATATGGGTTGTTTCTCTGTTTTCTGTTAACTTTCTGTGAACGTAACATTTTGTAAACTGTGTTTTTTGTAAGTGTTCAAAGTGTTTTGCAAGTTTTAACCAAAGTGTTCTGGTAACTGCACATTTGTAAACTACACATTTTTTAATAAATATGGCCTGTTGTAAACTGGACATTATGTTAACTTGACCAGCTGTTAAGGTGACCGTCTCACCACAGCTGTCGTGGCTCGCAGTCCATCCCTGGAAGGAGCTGGCGAGACGCCTGGGTGACATCATCACTGTCCACCAATAGGCTTCTTCGGTGCTCAGCATGCGCCACGGCAATCCGGATCCACTCCACGAGAGGGGGGAGGAACAGGAAGTGCCTGTGGAGAGGGGAGGAACAGGAAGTGAGGAACAGGAAGTGCCTGTGGAGAGGGGAGGAACAGGTAAGTGAGGAACAGGAAGGTGTGGAACAAGATGTGGGATAACAGGAAGTGGAGGAGAAGGAGGTGGAGGAGCAGAGGAGGGATTGGACTTGAGACAAATGGATTACTAAAGCCAGATAAAGTGACAGAAAGTTAGACTGAATAGCACATACACACACACACACACACACACACACACACCACACACACACACTCACCACACACGCACACAAACACACACTCACACACACTCACCGCACACGCGCACACACACACACACACCTCTCTCTGTGCAGGGCCATGGTGGGGGTGTTCTCCAGGGACTCTTCCTGGGATGACAGGAAGTAGAAGAGAGTGTGCAGGGCGTCCGAGGCCCATGATACTGGCTGCTGATTGGCTGGTCGAGCAGGGCTGAGGGTGGGGCCAACTGTTCGGAAGCAATGCATGTGGCGCATGGCCTGAGACACCAGGTCACCTGACAGGAAGCAGGAAGTAGTCATATTATATTTAATACTACACAGTACATGTATACATATATACAGCAAACCAAAGCTATGTGTACATATTCCCCTCTTGTGACCATAACCGAGTCTGACAATCCACACAAACACAAACCAGGTTAGAATGTTCTGGACTTTATTCAAGTGTTATTTTAAATGGATCAACAGATGAGGTGAAACACAATGAGGACACTCATAAAAAGGGTGTGAGTGTGTGTGTCTGCATGCATGTGTGTGTGTGTCTGCATGCATGCGTGTGTGTGTGTCTGCATGCATGCGTGTGTGTGTGTGTGTGTGTAAGAGAGAGCGGGGGTGGTGACACATGGAGGTGAATGTGAGGCCTTGTTTTCCTGGAACAACCAAGAGACTGTTACCTAGTGTCAGTGTACTCACACACACACACACGCACACACACACACACACACACACACACACAGACCCCACCCCCACACACACCCAGACTCACTGAGCTCTGAGATGGTTCCTACACAGGTAGAAAGCAGGGCATGTTCCAGGCTGCTAAGCTCCATCTGCAGGTACACCTCCTCCCTGCTCCCCCCTGGAGCCTGTACACCCTGCAGGTACCAGTTCACCTGGCCTGGTGCGGACAGCTCACCTGGAGAGTGGGGTGAGGGAAGGGGTGAGAGAGGGAGAGGGAAGGGGTGAGAGAGGGAGAGGGAGTGCATCAGAACAATTATTTCAGTGCCAGTAATACATTGGAGAAGATACCCTCCTGTAGGGTTACACTCCAACCCTATCTCTCCTGGAGAGATACCCTCCTGTAGGGTTACACTCCAACCCTGCTCCTGGAGAGATACCCTCCTGTAGGGTTACACTCCAACCCTGCTCCTGGAGAGATACCCTCCTGTAGGGTTACACTCCAACCCTATCTCTCCTGGAGAGATACCCTCCTGTAGGGTTACACTCCAACCCTGCTCCTGGAGAGATACCCTCCTGTAGGGTTACACTCCAGCCCTGCTCCTGGAGAGATACCCTCCTGTAGGGTTACACTCCAACCCTGCTCCTGGAGAGATACCCTCCTGTAGGGTTACACTCCAACCCTGCTCCTGGAGAGATACCCTCCTGTAGGGTTACACTCCAGCCCTGCTCCTGGAGAGATACCCTCCTGTAGGGTTACACTCCAACCCTATCTCTCCTGGAGAGATACCCTCCTGTAGGGTTACACTCCAACCCTGCTCCTGGAGAGATACCCTCCTGTAGGGTTACACTCCAGCCCTGCTCCTGGAGAGATACCCTCCTGTAGGGTTACACTCCAACCCTGCTCCTGGAGAGATACCCTCCTGTAGGGTTACACTCCAACCCTGCTCCTGGAGAGATACCCTCCTGTAGGGTTACACTCCAACCCTGCTCCTGGAGAGATACCCTCCTGTAGGGTTACACTCCAACCCTGCTCCTGGAGAGATACCCTCCTGTAGGGTTACACTCCAACCCTGCTCCTGGAGAGATACCCTCCTGTAGGGTAACACTACAACCCTGCTCCTGGAGAGATACCCTCCTGTAGGGTTACACTCCAACCCTGCTCCTGGAGAGATACCCTCCTGTAGGGTTACACTCCAACCCTGCTCCTGGAGAGATACCCTCCTGTAGGGTTACACTCCATGCCTTTTCCAGCACACCTGATTCTAATAGTTTGCTAGTTGCTGTGTTGAGTCAACCTCCATGCCCAGAGAAAGTTTGAATCAGCCACTTTTTTCCCACATAAAGTCTGAGCTACCCAGCCACTCATATGTGAAGAACATCATTCACACACCGCCCTATAAAGAACACAGGACCCAACCTACACACACACACACACACACACGGAAACGCTACAAAAACACACACGGTCATTGTGTCATGATGAGAGGGATGTTTAGCTGACTCTCAGTCTCCTGAACAATAGAGACAGCTTTCTCTCCTCTCTACTGAGGCCGGGCCAGGGAGGAGGGGGGAGAGGGGGAGGGGGGAGTGAGAAGGGGAGGGGGGAGTGAGAAGGGGGAGAGGGGTGGGTTGGAGAGGGGGAGCGGGTTGACTGTGATTACAAATTCAATAGGTCGTTCAACTCCTAACATTGTAATAACAAAGTATGCACAGAGGGCTGCTTTGTGTGCGTGTGCGTGTGAGTGAGTGTGTGTTTGAGTATGTGCATGTTTCTGGGGGTAATTTAGGTCAGACTCCATCACGCTGGTGTTGACGCCTACATAGAACCAACCCCCTCCCCCAGCTTGTTCATAGTGAGTTAAGATTGTTATCCACACAGACCTGTTCACACACCTACAGAACAGGCTTGTGTGTGTGTGTGTCTACAGAACAGGCCTGTGTGTGTGTGTGGGCCTACAGAACAGGCTTGTGTGTGTGTGTCTACAGAACAGGCCTCTGTTCATGCAGACCATTCATTCACAACAAGAGGCCAGTCTTCAGTGTGGACAAAGCACAACATCATGTTTTCTGATCCCTACCTGTGAAGTGTGTGTGTGTGTGTGGTGTGTGTGTGTGTGTGGTGTGTGTGATGTGGGGTGTGTGTGTGTGTGTGTGGTGTGGTGTGGTGTGGAGCTTCATGGACCTCTGCAGAAACTCAGGAACTGTTGGGTCAGAACATCTCCCTCATATATTATGTATTTATATTTGGTCTCCATGTGCAACTGGTGTTATTGTTTTATATCTTTTTCTGATTATATCTTGTACTAACTTTATACATTTCTATGTCTACTTCTGTCCACTTTGCTGCTCCAATGCCCGAATTTCCCCATTGTGGAACGAATAAAGGAATATCTTATCTTATGTTACATGTCCATGGGTGATCAGGAATGTCTCTATTCTCAGTCATGTCGACATTGCGACTCTCATCGCTAAAGAGAGGAGAACAGAGAAGCCTAAAAAAGAATAGATTAAAGAAGAGTACAGTAGAGTGCAGTAGAGTCCTAATCAAGTACTCATCAATGATGCAAACTTTTGGGGGGAAATCTTCTTCTTGTTGCCTTCTGCCTTGCTCTACGGTAGCTTTGTACGACTAACTTACGTTTGTTGTGCATCCAGGAAATTAAAAAAGGTGCGCAATGACAATAAATCATATTGATCATGCCATCAAATACAGATTCAAACTGAAGTAACAAGCCTGGCTTTAAAATGTAAGAAGTAGAAAGTACAGATATTTGTGTCAAAAAGTATTGCAAGCAGAAAAATCTACTTAAGTGCAGTAACAAAGTATTTGTACTTTGTTACTTACCATCTCTGCTAACACACCCACACACACACACACAGACCAACACACAGACAGACCAACATAAACACACACACACACACACACACACCCTGGCTCCAGCCATCCCGAGGTGTGTTTAGACACCAGAGGTCTGACACCAGCAGGATTAGACTGTCATCACTGATGACTCATCACTGCCTTCCCGCCCAAACCGAGACACCGAAGAGAACACATTCTGCTCCAGTTCAGACTCATGTCTTTAACAATGTACAAAAGATACAGCACCACTGTGGTGCCTGATAAACCGTTACAGTCCAGCACCACTGTGGTGCCTGATAAACCGTTACAGTACAGCCCCACTGTGGTGCCTGATAAACCGTTACAGTCCAGCCCCACTGTGGTGCCTGATAAACCGTTACAGTACAGCACCACTGTGGTGCCTGATAAACCGTTACAACCATTCCTGCCTAACTGAGGCGAGTTGACACCACGTGTGTGATTAACGAACAGGAGTCAGAACACAGTTTTAACAGGAGGGATGGTTATACAGGGATCCAACTCGACACAGGTTTAGATTTGACATGTTCTTCATTTAATTCTTCATTCTGCTAAACGAAGACTATACATTGTTACATTGAAACTAACGGTATGTAGGTTATACTCACATACCCCCGGAACAGAAGTATCAAAAGGCATTAAAACTCACCGCTGGCGTTTTTACCGCAAATGAGGTGTTCGTAGCTCTGCAGGACCCCCCACAGCTCCGTGTCATTGCTCACGAGCCCCTCCAGGACCTCGGCGGTCACCGTGACCTGGGTTTCCCCGCGGTCCCTCTCGTGCGCCATCACCATGCGCACCCGCGCGCCCACCTCCTCTGCCAGGCTCTCTATGCAAGCGGTCATGCATATCGCGGCGTACTCATGGATACGGACGGACACACGGGTGTCCACCATCCACCGGAAAAACCGTCCTACGGAGAGAGTCAGTCCGCAGCGTTCGGATTTGCCCCGTTTACGGCGCGTGTCACCGGATCTCATGCAGTGCAGTGAGATGGCCCTCACCGTCCCCGTCACGCACCTCTCCGCGAGCCCCCAGCTCAACACCAGCCTCGCGGCACTCTGGACCTCAAAACGTGTGCATCGCCGATGCAGCTCGCTGAGTCTCTGTGTCTCGCGTGAGATCCGAACAAGAGCTCTCCGCAAAAGCACAGACAGACGGTGGATAGCGTCTGCGGAGAACACAGCGTCTTCGATGCCGTTTTTACGCATGACGTCACCCACCTCCTGATCGGTCCAGGGGTATTCTTCCAGCTCCGGTAACCGGGGGCATTTAGAGAGAAGGTCCTCCGCGTCCTCCGGTCCAGCGCTGTCCGTGTCCCAACTCCCGGTCCTGCTGTTCAGAGAGCCGGCATGGTGCCACCACGTCCCCGGCGGCGGGGAGCTCACGTGCGCCTGGGAGTGTCGGGATCGGGACGAGGAGATGCTCAGAGACTTACCGGAGTCCGAGGCTCCGTACCCCGAGTCCAGACTGACGTCCTCCAGGATCTTCATCGGGAGACAACTCGTCTCCGGTAGGGTTTGACTGGTCGGTATCAACACGGTTTAGGCTACGCCGGTCACTTTACGCACGTGAGACATAAATAAAAGGAAGCCCGCGTTTCTGTTTCACCACAAACACAAGACACGCACTATACAGATTCCGCGCTGCCCCTAGCAGTCTGACAGATAGCTGAGGTGGAATCGAACAGGTCTGTGTGTGGAGTCGCTAGTTGTTTCTGACAGATGACTGCGTCCTCTCACGCACGGTGTTGAAAACTGTGGCGAACTTTAAAAAGGGAGGGCAGACCTTACAGAGGACCAATCATCTGTTAATGCTCCGTAACCAATCAAACACCGGTCACCGCTTATACACGTGCACACACAACAAACACAAAAAATGAAGTTTAGAATCAACATTAAACGATGCTGTTTATAGGCTATACAGTCTGATTAGACTAGACGTGTTTTATTATTAAGCATGATAGCAGTCATCCATGTTTTAAAGACATTCTTCCACCTCCCCAGGACATTTCAACAACTACCAAGCAGAAAACCTGTAAAGTCCAAAGATAATGTTTAAAATCTCACCTTTATTATTAAGTCCACATTGTTTTCTTACTGGTCAGATAAATACATGTTTTTTTATGAATTCATCTATACTTTAAAAATATATTCATTACATAGTAGGTACCAGGGGCAATTCTAGGATCAGACCTTTAGGGGGGCTCAGCCCCCAATGAGAATGTGACATGGATACAGTGTCTTGCAAAAGTGTTAAACCCCCTTGATAATAAATCACACATTTTACTGGATAACAATACATTTATTTATTATTATGCAAAATATTGAATGAATGAAAAAACTGAAATCTGCGCCATGAAATTAACTACCTGCTTCTTCTCCTTTGGTTTTACTGGCAGACTACCAACATTAAAGGTGCATGGCAACACTGGATATTAAACCTGTTTAAAGCCCTTTGAACCTGTAATAGTTTGTCATTTGTCACTAACAGACACGTTTGCAAACTCTTACGTTAGAGCACTAAAACTTATTTAAGATAATAATAATTCATAATAATTCTTAAAAAAAAAATATAATTCTTTTTAGGGGTGCTGAGATGAAATTTAGGTGTGCTTGAGCACTCCTAAAAATAGTCTAAAATCGCCACTGGTAGGTACAATTCTTGTCCACCCTGTTCCTGTGATGAAACGCTCCCTGAGTTTTACGGAGCGTTAGCGACGTCACGTGCAATGTAGAAAGGTTAGGGACCATTTTAAACTAAATGTTTAATTGAACTTTACACGCATAGCCTTATGTATGACATCAACTTGCCATAAAACACAATAAGAGAGACAGGGTTAAACGATGGAAAGCATTTATTTGACCAAAAGACAGTGTCCAGGTTCATAGCATAGCCTGCTTTGCTACTCATGACCCCAAAAGAACGTCTTGACTTTACACCCATGACGTCTGACAACTGCACTTCCTACGTGAGAAGCAGCATAAAAAGCCTCTGACTCTAATGACGATCACAGAACTCTGTCCTCTTCTCTGTCCACAGCAGTCGTTGTGGCGTGTACGACTTTGCTTACAAAAGCAGAGAAAATAGCTTACAAGCTTTTGAAAGAGGACATGGATTTTTTTTTAAAGGAAAATACAATCTAGCAAAAATGAAAACTATTCCAAGTTGACTTGACAGTTGCGTCTCTGATTCCTAGAACCACCATGTATGTGTTCATAAACTCTCCACTAGGTGTTGCACTACCATAACCTATTCTCTGTAAACTTATTTCCTTACAAACTAACTGACTACGGTTCGATAAAGGGACACATTAATTTGAAATGAGGTCACACTTTAACGTTATTATCATAACACAAAGGAAGTGTTGACCATGTCAACTATTAGTACCTACATTTTTACAATCATCATCGTTTCACCATCTAAGCCCTTTTAATAAGGTCTCCTTCAACATACCTAGGCCTACTGAAATACAATAATAATAATAATAGGCTAGCCTACATTAACAAAAATGTCCCCTCCATAAAGTGAGTTTTAAATACCAAACATTCCAGCCAAACAAAAAGATTAAGCCCAAAGGATGTGTTACCAGCACAAGGTTACAGCTTTCATCCTGCTGTTTTTACTCAATAAATAAAGTTTGACCCAGAGAACCCAGAATATCCTCTATTCCTGAAGACTGCTGGTGTGATGTGTCACTCAATCAGCCGTCCCAGAGATCCAGCTCTCTTCACCTGGAGGTGGAAACGCCCTTGATGAGTTTAGCCTGCATGGCAATATTACTGTTGTGATTACTGTAGCGCAGACCAAAATAAGGCAATTATTCCGATACAAACAACAAAGTAGCAAAAATATGAATACAACTATGCTCTCAAATTGTTTACAAAGACTTCATAAAGACAATGTCTCTAGCTAAACATGTTGCTCATCAATAAAAACATTACTATAGAGACTATAAAAATGAAGGATGCTGTTTCAACTGGATTAGAAGGGACTGGGGGGGCTGGGCTGGGGGGGCTGAGCTGGGGGGGCTGGGCTGGGGGGGCTGGGCTGGGGGGGCAGGCCCGGGGGTGTCTGGCCAGCGAGGAGGCTTCCTCCAGAGCAGTCAGTGAGTGACAGGCTGGCAGGCTGGGTCAGCCTGGAGGCCGGGGGTGGAGCCTGGGCCCACGGTGCAGACTGGGTCCTGGGGATCCTGCAGGGCGAGTGGGGAGCGCTGGGGGGCGAGGAGGGGGTGGCAGGCTGGGGCACGGGCCGACCCCCATCAAGGCTCTGCTGTGTGTGAGGAGGTGTGTGTGTGTGTGGAGGTGTCTGTGGAGGTGTGTGTGTGTGTGTATACACCAGCAGCTCTCTCTCTGAAGCACTGCCCCCTGGTGGCTGGTATGGGGGGGGGCCTGCATGCAGTGGCCCGTCCGAGCTGAGGGGGCCCTGGCAGTGGACGAGAACAGGGTCTGGGGAGGGCGGGGGGGTCGTCCTCCCCCAGAGCCTCCTTCCTGTCCTCCTGGGGGCTGTGGTCGGGGGAGATGCGGTCTGGAAGGTAGCTGGACAGGTGGAGCCTCAGGCCAGCTCCGGGACGGTCTGTCCCCGGGGAGGGGGCTCCTCTGGGGGGCCAGGCTGGGCCGGGCCCTGGCACCTCCGCACCCAGAGGCCTCTGAGGAAACTCCTCCGGTTTGGCTGTGGACAGAACACATAGCAGGGTTAGAGGTCAGGGTGTACCTGGGGTCAGGGTGTACCTGGGGTCAGGGGTCAGGGTGTACCTGGGGGCGGGTCCAGCTTCCTCCTGCGTAGCTCCGTCATGGAGGCCTGCAGGTGCTGGATGATGATGTCATCGCTGTGGAGGAGAGACCGGCCGATGGTCTCCTGCAGGAACTCCCTCAGGTCCTCCAGACACATGGCCTGTAGACGCTCTGCACACACACACCATACACACACACACAGACACACCACACACACACACCATACACACACACACACACCATACATACACACACCATACACACACAAACCATACACACATGAGAGAGAGGTAAATGTTGACAGTCCCCCCCCCCGTGTGAGTGTGTGTGAGTGTGTGAGCGTGTGTGAGTGTGTGAGTGTGTGTGAGTGTGTGAGCGTGTGTGAGTGTGTGTGAGCGTGTGTGAATGTGTGAGCGTGTGTGAGCGTGTGTGAGTGTGTGAGCGTGTGTGAGCGTGTGTGAGCGTGTGAGCGTGTGTGAGCGTGTGTGAGCGTGTGTGAGTGTGTGAGCGTGTGTGAGTGTGTGTGTGTGAGCGTGTGTGAGCGTGTGTGAGCGTGTGTGAGTGTGTGAGTGTGTGTGAACGTGTGTGAGTGTGTGTGTGTGAGCGTGTGTGAGCGTGTGTGAGCGTGTGTGAGCGTGTGTGAGCGTGTGTGAGTGTGTGAGCGTGTGTGAGCGTGTGAGCGTGTGTGAGCGTGTGTGAGTGTGTGAGTGTGTGTGAGTGTGTGAGCGTGTGTGTGTGAGCGTGTGTGAGTGTGTGAGCGTGTGTGAGCGTGTGAGCGTGTGTGAGCGTGTGTGAGTGTGTGAGTGTGTGTGAGTGTGTGAGCGTGTGTGTGTGAGCGTGTTGTGAGTGTGTGAGCGTGTGTGAGCGTGTGAGCGTGTGTGAGCGTGTGTGAGTGTGTGAGTGTGTGTGAGTGTGTGAGCGTGTGTGTGTGAGCGTGTGTGAGCGTGTGTGAGTGTGTGAGCGTGTGTGAGTGTGTGTGAGCGTGTGTGAGTGTGAGCGTGTGTGAGCGTGTGTGAGTGTGTGTGAGCGGCCTCACTGTGGTGCACCCTCAGCAGGGTGAGGGCCATGGCTGTCAGGACACGCTCTCCCTCCAGGATGAACACATCCCACAGCCGCAGGGTCAGGGTGAAGGGGGTCTGGGTCACACACACACACACACACACACACACACACACACACACGTCCACCAGACATGCACACCACACAAATACACAAACACACAAAATTATACAGTACACTGTCACTTTGTGGTTTTATTTCCATCAGGCTCTCTCTCTCTCTCTCCCCTTCTCTCCTCGACAACCCTCTCTCTCCCTCTCTACTGTTAAGGAGTTCAGACTTGGTTCTGACCCAGGCCACAGGAACATGCTGACAGGGCTAGTTCCCCTCCAGAACCTCCTCGCCCACAGGGCTGAGGGCTGTGGATGCAGAGAGGGTGATGAGTGGATGTTTGGTTAAGCCTCTCTGGATCGAAGCTTCATTTTCTTAACATCCAATGCAGATGTAAAATGTCTGGGAAAATGTTCTTCTTAGATTTGATTCATTAATGGCTGCCAGTAATTCTGACTGCTGTAATGTCACCGTGATGTTTGATTTTTGAACCTTTCAAAACAGTTTAGAAAATATTTTTCCAACCTTTAGAAACGTTTTATAAAAAAAAAAATTGAAGATATTTGTTCAAACTTTCAAAACTTTTTTTCTGATGTGTTCTTTTCAAAACTTTTTTTTCCATTTTTTTTTTTTTCCAATGTTTTAAAATATGTATTTGTTGAACCGTTTTTCGTTTTTTTTTTTCAACATTTAGAAACTTTGTATACAAAATGTATTTGGATTTGTTTAACCTTTTGAAAAATTTAATCAAAACGTTTTTTAGGAAATATTTGTTCTAACTTTCAAAAGTTTTCGGGGATTTTGTTGTTGTTGAAAAAGACTTGTGCTGTTCTCACCCTGTCAATGAAACACTGCAGGAACCACTTAGTGCTGTAGATGCCTGTAGACATCTGCTCCTTGTCCTGAAGAGAGAGGGGAGAGGAGGGAGAGAGAGGGGTGAGGGAGGAGGGGGGAGGGGGGAGAGAGAGGGGTGAGGGAGGAGGGGAGAGGAGGGAGAGAGAGAGAGAAAGAGGGAGAGAGAGAGAGAGGGGATGAGGGAGGAGCGGGGAGAGGAGGGAGACAGAGAGAGAGAGAGGGATGATCAGAGCTAGACTCGTGTCTCTCAGCAGGTGGATAATAAAGTATCAGATCCACTAGTTCATAACCTGTCCTAAAGTCCTTAACCTGCTTGCGTGACGCAGGGCACCCTAAAGGTGGCCCTCACCAGATGTTTCTTCAGCTTGGGGAGCAGCTTGGAGATCACCTGGTCGTGATGCACCTGGAACCTCAGCAGCTTAGGAAAGCCAGGGACAAAAAACCCTGGGCCAGGAAATGCAGTCCTGTTCTTTAATAACATGTATTAATAACATCATGTTCTCTTTTATCACAACATCACTGACGTAATAACGAGAACCAATGAGTGTGTGTTGTGATTGGTTGGACCCCTGCACATGTAACATGCGATTGGTGGAATCCCATCATATGTGAGTGGTGATTGGTCCACTCACCGTGCATGGCGTGTTTGTGATTGGTCAGCAGCTGCGCCAGGGCCCAGAAGGCATCCTCCTCGTTCAGGAACATGAGCAGCAGGGCAGCCACCTGACTCATGCCCTGACAGTAGCTCACTTCCTGGGGTCAGAGGTCAAGGGTGGTTGTTAACCTGCGACCTCTTGATGTGCATGCAGATGCTCTAACCACTAAGCTGCACATGACACAGGAAGCAGGGCTCTCACCGTGTTGTAGACAGAGTACGCAGACAGGACCTGGAACAAGGACTGCTGTCTGGGGAGGGAGAGGGGAGGAGAGGGGAGGAGAGGGGAGGAGAGGGGAGGAGAGAGGAGAGGAGAGGAGAGGAGAGGAGAGGGGAGGGGAGGAGAGGAGAGGGGAGGGGAGGGAGGAGAGGAGAGGAGAGGAGAGGAGGGGAGGAGGGGAGGGGAGGAGAGAAAGAGGGGGCAGTGATTAGCTGAATCGCCCACCACCACCCCCACCACCCCCACATAGCAGCAAAGTTACAGCTCACACACACACACACACATGCACCCACACGCATGCAAACACACACAGCTGGTAACTTACTTGACTCCAAATCGATCCATGAACATGACATGGTTCCTGAATGTTCTGTTGATGTCCAGATCAATCTGTTTTATTTCTGAAGAGGATATTCTGGCTTGCTCTTTCATTTTCTAAAAAAAAATATGATTAATATTCTGTTATTTTGTTGTTGTTGTTTTGAGTAAACAGGACGGGGGTGAACCATGTGACCTGTTGTTTGGGTTTCTCACTTTCATCTCCATCTGTTGGTTTAACTGATCTAATCCTCTGGGGTTTTGGGGGGGAAGCATTTGGTGTGTGTGTGTGTGTGAGTGTGTGCATGCGTGTGAGTGTGTGTGTAATCCTTCAGTTCTGACAGCTATGGAGAACAATCCGGCCATATTGTGTTTGTGTCTCTGTGTGTGTGTCTGTGTGTGTGTATGGTGTGTGTGTGTCTGTGTGTGTGTATGGTGTGTGTGTGTGTGTGTGTGTGTGAGAGAGAGAGAGAGAGAGAGAGTCCTACCTCGTACTTCCCCTGGTGTTCAGTCTTCATCTTGTCCAGGTCCAGCAGCAGAGCCCAGACCTGCCCTCTCACCTGCAGGGGGAGACCCTTGTACACTCTCCTCCTCATCTGGGGGGCAGGGAGAGGGGGCAGGGGGCAGGGAGAGGGGGCAGGGAGAGGGCACAGGGGGCAGGGAGAGGGGGCAGGGGGCAGGGAGAGGGGGCAGGGAGAGGGGGCAGGGAGAGGGGGCAGGGAGAGGGGGCAGGGAGAGGGGGCAGGGAGAGGGGGCAGGGGGCAGGGAGAGGGCACAGGGGGCAGGGAGAGGGGGCAGGGACAGAATGTAAACCCATGGGGGGTGGTGAGTACAGTAAGAGGCTTTCCACTCTAAGTGTGATTTGGATGTGTGTGTGTGTGTGTGTGTGTGTGTGTGTGTGTGTGTGTGTGTGTGTGTGTGTGTGTTAGTCTCACTATGTCGCTGTTTCTATATTTATCCCATTTCTTCATCATCTTCAAGCCATTTGTCCACCCTGTCCACCTCCTGCTGCTTCCTCTGAGGAGGAGAACACAGTCACACACCGGCCCCCCTACAGACCCCCCCCACACCGGCCCCCCTACAGACCCCCCCCACCAGCCCCCCCCCACCAGCCCCCCTTCACCAGACCCCCCCACACCGGCCCCCCTACAGACCCCCCTTCACCAGACCCCCCCTACAGACCCCCCCCCACCAGACCCCCTCCACCAGACCCCCCCTACAGACCCCCCTCCACCAGCCCCCCTTCACCAGACCCCCCCTACAGACCCCCTCCACCAGCCCCCCTTCACCAGACCCCCCCTACAGATCCCCTCCACCAGACCCCCCCACCGGCCCCCCTCCACCGGCCCCCATACCTTCTCCTCCAGGGCAGTAGTGTTCTGCAGCTCCTCCTCACTGAGGGACAGAGGAAGAGCTGGTGAGATCAGGAACACTGGAGGCCCCCTGGGGGCCACCTGGGGGCCACCTGGGGGCTACCTGGAGGCCACCTGGGGGCCACCTGGAGGCCACCTGGAGGCCACCTGGTGATACACACGTGTGTGTCACAGATCAGGTGTGTGTGTGTTAGAGATGACTTACTGCAGGAAGCCGAAGCGGTCTGTGACTCTGTAGAGACTGTAGTCTGCATCTTCCCACTGGCCCCTCTCTCCTCCCTCCTGCCTGCCCTGGACACACACACACACACACGAGTCAGATGCAACTCAAACACGCACACTCGCACACACACGCAAAACCATTGAAGAGCTTCAGAGAGCTAGAAAACCATGACCATGTTGTAACTCCTGGAATCCATCACACTACTTAATGAGCACAGACGACCTCACCTGTATGCAGTACCTGGCTACACAGACGACCTCACCTGTATGCAGTACCTGGCTACACAGACGACCTCACCTGTATGCAGCACCTGGCTACACAGACGACCTCACCTGTATGCAGTACCTGGCTACACAGACGACCTCACCTGTATGCAGTACCTGGCTACACAGACGACCTCACCTGTATGCAGCACCTGGCTACACAGACGACCTCACCTGTATG
The DNA here is from genome assembly GCA_023658055.1 of Thaleichthys pacificus. Classification (NCBI taxonomy): domain Eukaryota; kingdom Metazoa; phylum Chordata; class Actinopteri; order Osmeriformes; family Osmeridae; genus Thaleichthys; species Thaleichthys pacificus. Next base: position 969,996 of record CM042853.1, on the reverse strand, counting down.
CAGCACCTGGCTACACAGACGACCTCACCTGTATGCAGTACCTGGCTACACAGACGACCTCACCTGTATGCAGTACCTGGCTACACAGACGACCTCACCTGTATGCAGTACCTGGCTACACAGACGACCTCACCTGTATGCAGTACCTGGCTACACAGACGACCTCACCTGTATGCAGTACCTGGCTACACAGACGACCTCACCTGTATGCAGCACCTGGCTACACAGGACCTCACCTGTATGCATACCTGGCTACACAGACGACATCACCTGTATGCAGTACCTGGCTACACAGACGACCTCACCTGTATGCAGCACCTGGCTACACACACGACCTCACCTGTATGCAGTACCTGGCTACACAGACGACATCACCTGTATGCAGTACCTGGCCACACAGACGACCTCACCTGTATGCAGCACCTGGCTACACAGACGACATCACCTGTATGCAGCACCTGGCTACACAGACGACCTCACCTGTATGCAGCACCTGGCTGTGCCTCTGTCGTGATGAGCATCCAGAACCTACCGTGTCATACTTCAAGATGATGTCTGCTCGTTCCTCCGCTATCAGCGTTGCGATATCTTTCTTCATGTCAATATCTGCGAGGACACAAAATAATATAAAAATGTCAGATTTATTGTCCTGAAAAAATATATCTCTCATCAGCCAACGCAGAAACACTGAAGGCAACAGATGGCTGTGGGCGAATGTATCGGTTTTAAAAACAAAAGGTGACAGATGCTTGTAAACCCACTCAGATCTTCGTATGATAGTTAAGAAAGGGTTAGGGTTACCTAACCCAGGTTGACATTTCTACAGTACATGTTTGAAGTTGATGTTTGCAAGGTCTGAATTCTGGAGAGGTTAATTAAGGTTAGGATGTTTTAATATTTACAGCAAGGAAAACTCCACCCCTAGCCCCACCCCCTAGCCCCACCCCTAGCCCCACCCCCTAGCCCCACCCCTAGCCCCACCCCCTAACCCCAGCCCTTTCCTCACTAGCTGGAAGGGAGACCACTAGACCAACCAGACTGCTTCTAAAAATCTTCCCTCTCAAACAAAGAGTGGATGCGTAATCACAGTTAATCCACATTCTCCAGCGCAAGATCCCAGGGTCATAATCTGGATGCACGTTAACCCTCTGGATTAGGAATATCTCCCACAGCAGGATTATGCAATCAAAGTGTGTGATTCAGGATTCCAGAACAAAGGGAGTTCCATCAAATAACTAATGTGTGGTTTAGGCCGAGGCCCAATCCTAACCCTCGTTTACCCTCTCTACAGCAATGTCTCTACACACCTGTGTGGTCAGGGTACAGTGTCTCTACACACCTGTGTGGTCAGGGTACAGTGTCTACACACCTGTGTGGTCAGGGTACAGTGTCTCTACACACCTGTGTGGTCAGGGTACAGTGTCTACACACCTGTGTGGTCAGGGTACAATGTCTCTACACACCTGTGTGGTCAGGGTACAATGTCTCTACACACCTGTGTGGTCAGGGTACAGTGTCTCTACACACCTGTGTGGTCAGGGTACAGTGTCTCTACACACCTGTGTGGTCAGGGTACAGTGTCTACACACCTGTGTGGTCAGGGTACAGTGTCTCTACACACCTGTGTGGTCAGGGGGCAGTGTACAGGTAGGATCCAGTTCAGGGGACCAGGGGAGGTGAACTCTGAGGTGGTGTGAGGAGATCAGAGGAGATCAGAGTTCTAGAGGGGCTGATGCTGTCATGTCATGTTATATGACTTAACTGCTGCACTAGGGTCACTTCTGATGGGGTTCCTCTGCAGGCTCTAACCCTTCTCTCTCTCTCTCATCTCTCTGCTCTCCTCGTCAATCTCTCTCTCGTCTCTCGTCTCTCCCCCCCCTTCTCTCCTCTCTCTCTCCTCCCCCCACCCTCTCAGGATCTCTCACCCCTCTCGTCTCTCTCCTCCCCCGCACCTCTCCTCTCGTTCCCCCCCTCCTCTCCCCTCTCTCCCCTCTCTCCTCTCCCCCCCCCCTCTCTCTCTCTCTCCCCCCTCTCTCTCTCACTCTCCCCCCCCCCACTCTCTCTATCTCTATCTCCCCCCCCCCTCTCTCTCTCTCCCCCCGCTCTCTCTCTCTCTCCCCCCCACTCTCTCTCTCTCTCTCCCCCCCTCTCTCTCTCTCCCTCTCTCCCCCTCTCACTCTCACTCCCCCCTCTCTCTCCCCCCTCTCCCTCTCTCTCCCTCCCTCTCCCTCTCCCTCTCCCCTCCCACTTCACCCCCCTGCTGTGTGGGTTGTGGTATCTGGAGCGCCCCTGGTAAATACACACCGTTCCTGGACTCTGACCACAGAGACACACTGTAAGAACTCTTGGTCTTCTGCCGTATTTCTATTTGCATGTCACTTTGGACCAAGGCGCTGAATGAAAGTGTAATAAGTGAAAGTGTGAAACTGGATTGAAGGATTACCTCTATTCTCTCTGATGTCACACATCTGGACTATACATCTCTTTCACTCGCTCTTTTTTTCATTCCCTCTCCGTCTCTCTCTCTCTCTCTCTTTCACACAGGTTCAATGAAGACTAACAATGCCAAACTGATGAAACCCTCGTGCATCTGTATGTTAACTATGATGAGAACACTATTCAAGCGCGAGCTGGCCGATGCAGAGCCGTGTGTCGTTATTTACTTCAGCGGCCCGGCTTCACCTCAAATTTAACAGAACGTCATTGAATCGCTCACGTTTATTAAACATCGACCACCAACGGGTGAGATCTAGCACGTTAAACCACTGCGTTGTGTAGAAATACAGATATATGTAGCCTACGTCGGTATTTGTGTGATAACGAAGCGGTACATGACTAAATCCTTAAAAAATTGCGGTGTATTTACCTTATATTTGGATATCTCTCTGCGCTATCCGTGCAGTTGCAAAACAAAGACTTCCTTTTGGCATTATTTTGTCGCTCGTGAAATGTTGAGATTCAGCGGAGCTGTCACCGAAATCGCAGTGATGACAACAATAGCCCGTTCCCGGTCCGCCGGAACGCAAGCAGCCAGCGGGGTCGCGAGCCTGTGATACATTAGTGCAGAACGGTACACTGAGCACGCGCGGCAGCGTGGCACTGGTGACAGAAACACACGAGAGCTTTCTGATGCTGTCTTAAAGGTACAGTGATGCAGGCGGTTTGTTATTTTTCTCTCGACTCACCTCGTGCGATGTGGTACCCGGTTGGGTGTATTTGCGCTGTGGCGCCCTCAGCTGGACATTGTGGACATTCTATTGTGCCTGAAGTGAAAACTAGCCGTTGTCCTTTTAGTTAGTACATGGGAACCAGGCCCTACATGGATTATATACATGTTCGCTATTCTGCTAGCTTCACAGAATGTAACCTCGAAACAGAGTTCAAGTACTGACAATCACAGAAAAACTACAGCCACTAGGCTCGTGACAATTCTCATGGCCGTCTGTCATATGGTACCGGAGCTTCCCGTCTGGTAGACGGTACCGGAGCTTCCCGTCTGGTAGACGCTACCGGAGCTTCCCGTCTGGTAGACGGTACCGGAGCTTCCAGTCTGGTAGACGGTACCGGAGCTTCCCGTCTGGTAGACGGTACCGGAGCTTCCCGTCTGGTAGACGGTACCGGAGCTTCCAGTCTGGTAGACGGTACCGGAGCTTCCAGTCTGGTAGACGGTACCGGAGCATCCCGTCTGGTAGACGGTACCGGAGCTTCCCGTCTGGTAGACGGTACCGGAGCATCCCGTCTGGTAGACGGTACCGGAGCATCCCGTCTGGTAGACGGTACCGGAGCATTCCCGTCTGGTAGACGCTACCGGAGCATCCCGTCTGGTAGACGCTACCGGAGCATTCCGTCTGGTAGACGGTACCGGAGCTTCCCGTCTGGTAGACGGTACCGGAGCTTCCCGTCTGGTAGACGGTACCGGAGCTTCCAGTCTGGTAGACGGTACCGGAGCTTCCCGTCTGGTAGACGCTACCGGAGCATCCCGTCTGGTAGACGGTACCGGAGCTTCCAGTCTGGTAGACTTTTGTTGTTGTTGCCATATTCGTATCTATGTATTTTATGTCGGCTACTGTGCTAGGCCCTATTTGTCGCTTATGTCTCAATGCCAGATGCCTTTCCTGGCCTTTACCCTAGTTCTTACTACATATCTGCTGCAGCGTTTTAAATGGCGTTTACTGTTAACTTTTATGTCACAATCATTTCACTTTCCAGAATGGCCTTGTTATACTGGCCACATGACACTATATCTCAGTTTGGTGTCAACTTCCTTTATTAAGTGATCTCTTTATGATCTTTGAGTATTCAGACATGATGCATGACAGGTGAAGAACATGCGTAACAGCATGGTGTGCAGTAGGACATAACAGCACAATGGATCTGATAACACAACAAGGTTAATGAATAACCCAGCAGATGTGCTGGCGAACACCGAGGTCAGAGGAACATGGTCTGACAGGAGAGATCAAAGCTTTGACAGGAAGACATCCTCTCTTTCATCCCTCTCTTCAGCCTGACGTGCTTCTGGAACAGATGCATGAAAGAAACGATTTCAAAGGATGGTGTGTGTGTGCGTTTGAGTGTGTGTGTGAGCAAGTGTGTGTGAATGTGAGTAAAAGGCTGCCAGCTACACAAAGTTAAGTAAGCAGAATCCTGCCAGTGATAGCGAGAGGCATCCTGGGTGCGCTGCATGACACATTAGCCTCATTCTGATGCTTTAAGCCCAAAAGATACACATGAAAGAACTTAAACAAAACAAGGTCTGTGTTTCCCTCAAAGCAAAACATGCTTGTAACAGTCAGAACATCAGCTCGTATAAAGCATCACCACGGTGACGAGGGCGTCATTATCAACTCAGTATTCATCTCCTGAGACCAGCGGAGAAGCTGCTTCAAATGTTGACAGTTTACTAAACATGCTTGGGTTTGGCTCAAACATATTTTAAGGAAAAAAAATGTTACAACATAGCAAATGTTACAACATAGCAAGCCAAATGCATGACGATAACAAATAAAAAGAGAAACTATAATACAACTTAACCAACTAGAATTACATTCACGTTTGTCACCTCATTGGGAAATCCTAAATCCTCTAAATTGGACTAAATCATTACTAAAGGGCAATTTGGTTGCAAAGTTATTAACCCCAAATCAATGTCCATTAGAGGGGATATAAATAATAACCCAGATTTTTCTCTGTGTATCATATTATATTCATATAATATATATTATATTCCTGTCATTCTAGTGGCTGTATCTCAGGGAGCTATGCAAAACATACAGGAAGTGACATCATCATTGTATACAACAGTGCAGTGGGTTTTACGTTTCATCATTTCAAGTGGAAATAAACCAGTAACATATATCCCTTCTTTAAACTTTCTCTAATCACATCAGTCAAAAAGAACTCCAGAAGACCTTGGATCCAGAGGACGCAACATGACCTTGGACGCAACATCCAACTGCCGATCATTAAGGTATTTATTCTGTCTCCACGTCTCCTCACTGCTCCTGTGTTCCTCCTGGGTGAGGGGGTCAGGGGTCAGGGGTCAGTTGATCCAGGCGTAGCTGTAGAAGCCGTTCTCCTCCCACAGTCTGCAGCGGTCAGCAGAGTAGGAGCTCACCACCTTCAGACTGGCCGACAGCACCGCAGTGCCTTCTGGGTACTCTGGCCACCCCTCCGGCATCTTACCTGCAGATGAGGAGAGGAGGAGGAAGAGCAGGCAGGTTAGGATGGACAGGAGGAGGAGGAAGATCAGGATGAAGAGTGTCTCACCCTCTCTGGCCAGGTGGACGAGGCTGTGGATGATGAGCTCCTGGAAGGCTTCGTCCTGGGACGACAGCCCCCCCAGCAGCCCCTCCAGCCCCAGGAAGAAGGCCATGGTGTCCAGGCCGTGGAAGGAGAACTGGCCAGGGAAGGACCACAGCCCCCCCCCGGGGGCCCCAGGGCCCCCCTGGACCGCCACCGGCCGGGACGGGGTGTGTGTGACCAGGTAGCGGTACACAGGACTGCTCAGGGCCGCTGTGGGGTATAAACATGGAACACACACTTTGAGAACAGGCTCTTTACGCAAACGTTTTCATCTAATCTGACTGAAGAGCTCCAAGGCCCAGTTTCCCAGACATGGATTTATCATCGTCCTAGAAATCTTCATTTAATTCTTCTGTAAGTTTAGGACTAGGCTGAACCCCTTCAGGTTGGTTATGGGAGCTGATGCGTGGGCACTTGTGAAGCCCTCTGAGACAGCTTGTATAGAGGGCTGTACGGAGGAGGAGCCGGGATCTGAGCGCCCACCTGCTGCCCTCCTGGCCAGGTGGTTGTTGGGGCAGGTGGCCCTCAGGTCAGACACCATGGTGGTGAAGGCCCTCTCGGGGCAGCGGACAGGGGTGGGGCAGAGCGCTGAGCTGGGGTACAGAGCCAGAGCCTCCTCAGAAACATTCCCTCCAAACGAGTCTAGTTTCTCTGAATAGACAGACACAAGAACATTTAAAAATGTTGTATATATGAAATTTGTATATTATACTATTTACTATTTATCCTTCTTGTAAAAAATCTAATGATGTTTGCTGTATAAATTCATTACATTGTATGTAGGTATTAAGGTTTAAGTGACGATGCCTACAGCCATTGGGTTTTACTGCCCCCTGCTGGCCAGATAGAAGTAAGTCAACAGTTGGTTCTCACCCCTCACGAACCAATCATAGTCCCCCCACGTCCACATGGAGATGTTGTCATAGGGCGGTCTAGGACACACACACGTAGTTAATGTAAATGTGTCAAGTGTAACTATAATCTACACCAGACGAGGTCCACAGATTGGAGGACGACTCCAGAGGAGAGCACAGATTGGAGGATGACTCCAGAGGAGAGCACAGATTGGAGGACGACTCCAGAGGAGAGCACAGATTGGAGGATTGACTCCAGAGGAGAGCACAGATTGGAGGATGACTCCAGAGGAGAGCACAGATTGGAGGATGACTCCAGAGGAGAGCACAGATTGGAGGATGACTCCAGAGGAGAGCACAGATTGGAGGATTGACTCCAGAGGAGAGCACAGATTGGAGGACGACTCCAGAGGAGAGCACAGATTGGAGGATTGACTCCAGAGGAGAGCACAGATTGGAGGATGACTCCAGAGGAGAGCACAGATTGGAGGATGACTCCAGAGGAGAGCACAGATTGGAGGATGACTCCAGAGGAGAGCACAGATTGGAGGATGACTCCAGAGGAGAGCACAGATTGGAGGATTGACTCCAGATGAGAGCACAGATTGGAGGATTGACTCCAGAGGAGAGGCTCACAGGAAGTCCGTCTCTTGCTCTGTGGTTCCTATGAGGAAGGGCACGTCGCTGAAGTGGCCCCCCTCCTCCCAGATCTGCAGGGGGGGGGCCGGGAGGAGGTGCCCGTCCACCACTGCCACCGCCCCCAGCATCTCCCCCCGGGTGGGCAGGTCCAGCAGGGCGTCTGCCCCCCACGACGGGTACTGGCTCCAGGGGATGGCCTGGGAGGGGAGGGGTCATGAGGGTGTGTCTGAGGGCTGTCTTTGTGTGTAGGTGTGTGTGTATATGAGGGTTGTGTGTATGTGATAGTGTGTGTATGAGAGTGTGTGTGTGTGTATGAGGGCTGTGTGTGTGTATGAGGGCTGTGTGTGTGTGTGTGTGTATGAGGGCTGTGTGTGTGTATGAGGACTGTGTGTGTGTGTATGAGGGCTGTGTGTGTGTATGAGGGCTGTGTGTGTGTGTGTACCTTGAGTATCTGTGTGGTGGTCAGCTGTCTGAGACAGGCCAGGTGAGAGCAGCTCGTCCGGTTCAGGAACATCAGGTTATCTCTCTCCGCCCTCTCCAGCGAGGCGTTTAGCAGAGCCGAGCCACTCTGGTCCACCGCCGCCCGGAACAGCCCCATCGCCAGGGGCGACATCATCAGCACCCACACAGAGGTCCCACCTAGAGACGGGAACCAGGGGGGGTTATACCATCATGTACCCCCGAGCTAGACCCATCCCCATGTTCTACCACTGAGCTATACCCATCCCCATGTTCTACCACTGAGCTATACCCATCCCCATGCTCTACCACTGAGCTATACCCATCCCCATGTTCTACCACTGAGCTATACCCATCCCCATGTTCTACCACTGAGCTATACCCATCCCCATGCTCTACCACTGAGCTATACCCATCCCCATGCTCTACCACTGAGCTATACCCATCCCCATGTTCTACCACTGAGCTATACTCATCCCCATGTTCTACCTCTGAGCTATACCCATCCCCATGTTCTACCTCTGAGCTATACCCATCCCCAGCTTCTCGTACAACTAACTCATACCTCATATTCATTTAGCAGACGTTTTTATCAAATGATGATTGGGGTTCTATACTAGGTTGTGCTACTGTGCTGGGGCCAGTGTGCTGGGGCCAGTGTGCTGGGGCCAGTGTGCTGGGGCCAGTGTGCTGGGGCCAGTGTGCTGGGGCCAGTGTGCTGGGGCCAGTGTGCTGAGGTGTTGGTACCTGAGCTCTGGCCCAGGATGGTGACCTTGTGAGGATCTCCTCCGAAAGCATGGATGTTCCTCTGGACCCACTGCAGGGCTGCGATCTGGTCCATGAAGCCGTAGTTTCCTGGGGGAAATTTTAAGGGTAGCATTTTAAGGGCAGCTACAGTATCTAATAAAAGTATATGATTTAGAACGCAGCCTTTATCCCAGTTTGATAGTGGTCATGTGTGTGTGTGTGTGTGTGTGTGTGTGTGTGTGAGGGAAGTAAAACCTTCTGGCAGTGACTAGAGAAATATATTACCACTAATGCAAAATCACTTCTATTCCATTAAATATTCACATCTTAATGGAATAGGTGTACACAGCTTTAAAGAGCGAACACAGCCTAAATACTAGGAATATTTCAGAGCTGTGTCTCTCTCTCTCTCTGTCTCTCTCTCTCTGTGTCTCTCTCTCTGTGTCTCTCTCTCTGTGTCTCTCTCTCTGTGTCTCTCTCTCTGTGTCTCTCTCTCTGTGTGTCTCTCTCTCTCTCTCTGTCTGTGTCTCTCTCTATGTGTCTCTCTCTCTGTGTCTCTCTCTCTGTGTCTCTCTCTCTGTGTCTCTCTCTCTGTGTGTCTCTCTCTGTGTCTCTCTGTATCTCTCTCTCTCTCTCTCTCTCTCTCTCTCTCCCCTCCTCCCTACCTGAGGTGTTGGTGGGAGACCCCTCTCTCAGAACCTCCAGGGCCAGGAACCCGAGTGCGTTGAGCCGGTAGTTGAAGCTGACGTAAACAATTCCCGTCTGTGCTGCCAGTGCCTCCGAGGGGGCGTAGCCCTCTTCCGCCCCACTGAGCATGTGCAGGAACCCCCCGTGCAGCCACACCATGACGGGCAGGGGCGTGGCGGGCGCCATGCCGGGGCTCCACACGTTGAGGAACAGGCAGTCCTCGTTTCCCATCACCGTCCCGGCGGAGGACAGCGGGCGCACCTGAGGGCACATGCTGCCCACCCGCGTGGCATCCCCCACCCCCTCGCCACACGCCGGGCGCTCCGGGGGCGCCCAGCGCCGCTGGCCCGTGGGGGGCGCGGCGTAGGGAATGCCTTTGAAGGAGTAAGCGCCGTCTTTCTGAGGAGGACAAGGGGGGGGGGGGGGGGGTGTAGCTCAGTGGTGGTTTTGGAATCCCCCCTGTGCAGCACATCCAGTCTGGTCTGGGCCTGTGCAGCACATCCAGTCTGGTCTGGGCCTGTGCAGCACATAGTCTGGTCTGGGCCTACCTGCGTTCCTCTGAAGCGTCCGCAGTCCGTGGTGACCTCCAGGTGTCCAGTGCGCGGGGTCTGGGCCAGGTACGCCAGGTAGCCGGCGAGGGAGAGCAGGGCGGCTACGCCCACACAGAGGAGGAGCGAGCAGCGTCTGGACAGGACCAGGGCGGGGCCGACGTAGCGTCTGTGACGGACATACTGCACCTCCTCTTCCTCCTCCTCCTGCACCAGGTAGCGGTACTCCATCCTCTCACACACCTCCAGCCCCTCCTCACACACCTCCAGACCCTCCTCACTCATCCCAGCTCAGACAGCACACCTGCAAAGGGAGGGAACAGGACAACTCTTCAGAGTGGTTTTATTTCGGTCTGCTTTATGTTACTGCTGGCCTAAGACATTAAGATTCATCTAGATGTCAAAGCAAGTACTAATAGTAGGCAACCAAGAACAATTTATTTGTCAGAATTCCGAAAAATAAAGCTGTAATTGCGAGAATTAAAGTCGGAATTCTAAAAAAGGAAATCTCAATTGGCATTTTTTCTTAAATGGTAAAAAGGGGCTTTCAAAAAGAGGTGTGCTAACTTTGCTCAGTGCCCGGTAAATACAGACCGTTCCTTGACTCTGACCATCGAAACACTGTTAAAACTACAAACTTCTGATTCTTGATCTTCTGCTGTAGTTTCTATGTGCATTATTTATATGTCGCTTTGGATAAAATACTTTGCGAAAGGAATTAAATGAAACAGGATACTTACGGATGGTTTTCTGACTATGAAGACTCGAATTCCTTATAAGGAAAAATATCCCATCTTTAAGAACTTAGTGTTAACTACTACAGAGACGGTGGGTAAACTCGACAGGAAAAACTATTTAAGGAATTAGCCTGCTACAGTAGTTAGGCCTGCACTGGAGGGTAATGACTGCAGCTGCCAAGCTTTATGTTCATAATCAGCGGAAACGCTCGTTTCCCTTGTTCCCAGACTAAATGTAACTAGTGACATGCTCGAGTTCTGTAAAAAGTAAACCGTTTTCTGTTTTTTTTAAGGAATTGTCTTTGATTTTTGTAATAGGAATGTCTGCCTTTAGGAGCTACTGCGTGCAAACCAAACAATATCAGTAACAAGACAGTCTGAAGTTGTATAGACTACTTACGTTGTTAGCTTCCAAACTCTGCCTTGCTGAGACAACTCTAGACTAACGTTATATCATATGCATATTTAAATAACGCGTTACATATTTCATACAAACACTACACATAACTTTTCAGTGTAAAAGACATGAAATTGTCAACTCTTATTCTCAGACAAGCAATTGTTTGCGTCTGAAACCGTCATAAACATGGCATCACGTTCCAAAACATTCGTTTTCTCATTTAAAGGGGCAGTTGCGATCCGGTTGCACTGAACTTGACTTAACAGTGAAAAAGTTATTTGAAGTGATTACAAAAGTAATACTGCTCAAATCCTATGAGCAGGAAAATATCTCAAAATTATTTTTATAGGCTATGCAAATACCATGATCTACAAATACTCTCCTGCCTGGCATTTAAACAGAGATGTAAGTTTCTGTACTTAAGTAGATTTTTCTGGTAGCAGTCACTATTTATTTAACTTGTACATTTCTTTACACAGATATATGTACTTTCACTGTGTGAATTTTTATTTATTTTTTGTTATTACGTTTTGAAAGGTTGAAAACTTTTTTGCCCGAATATTTTTTCAATCTTTCTAAACTTTTTTGGCAAAACTTTTTTTTCTGAAATATTTTTTCAACAGACGTAACAAACGTCACAAATGTTTTCAAAAAGGTTTTAAAAAGTAGGTACAAAAATAACATACATTTATAATAGTTTTATAAGGTTTAAGTATTTTTATATATACTTGAGTAAAAAGTGCAGTCAGTACTTCAACTTTTAGTATTTTTAAACATTAGTATCTGTACTTCTACTTGAGTGAAGGATGTGTGTACTTTTTCCATTTCTGCATTTGAATATATATTTATGATTTGTATACATGAGTATACAAATATTGAGTATTGAGATGTGTAGGAGAGGAGATGGTATTGAGATGTGTAGGAGAGGAGATGGTATTGAGATGTGTAGGAGAGGAGATGGTATTGAGATGTGTGAGAGGAGATGGTATTGAGATGTGTGAGAGGAGATGGTATTGAGATGTGTAGGAGAGGAGATGGTATTGAGATGTGTGAGAGGAGATGGTATTGAGATGTGTGAGAGGAGATGGTATTGAGATGTGTGAGAGGAGATGGTATTGAGATGTGTAGGAGAGGAGATGGTATTGAGATGGTGTGAGAGGAGATGGTATTGAGATGTGTGAGAGGAGATGGTATTGAGATGTGTAGGAGAGGAGATGGTATTTGAGATGGTGTTGTGTGAGAGGAGATGGTATTGAGATGTGTGAGAGGAGATGGTATTGAGATGTGTAGGAGAGGAGATGGTATTGAGATGTGTAGGAGAGGAGTTGGTATTGAGATGTGTGAGAGGAGATGGTATTGAGATGTGTAGGAGAGGAGATGGTATTGAGATGTGTAGGAGAGGAGATGGTATTGAGATGTGTAGGAGAGGAGATGGTATTGAGATGTGTAGGAGAGGAGATGGTATTGAGATGTGTAGGAGAGGAGATGGTATTGAGATGTGTAGGAGAGGAGATGGTATTGAGATGTGTAGGAGAGGAGATGGTATTGAGATGTGTGAGAGGAGATGGTATTGAGATGTGTAGGAGAGGATAGAGGGGACTTGGAGAGAGGGTGGAGGTGAGTAACCCGGCTGTGTTCCTCCCTCACAACACCTCTCCTCTCCTGGGGGTCCAGTATTTATAGCATTCGCTTTACCCACAAACTATCCATTTAGGGAGGCAATGATATAACCCTCCACAGGGCTATTAAACAGGTGAGGGAAGGAAGAGAGGGAGGGGGAGGAGGGAGGGAGGGAGGAGAGGGAGGGAGGGAGGAGAGGGAAAAGGAATCATCAGTTTGAGTTGAACCCTGCTGCCTCAAACATATTTACTACCAGAGAATGAGCATCCATCTTATCCAGGGAGCGAGCTGGAGGGAGTGGCTAGAATTACACAGTGACTTATGAACGGCTGTGGAGAGTGTGTCCCTTTTAGGAGCTGTTGGTATCTCAAACAAACTGGAGACCCCAGCCCGCTGCAACCCAGCCCCCCTCGGGGCAGCGGCACGGCCAGCCCCCCTCGGGGCAGCGGCACGGCCAGCCCCCCTCGGGGCAGCGGCGGGTCGGCAGTGCGGCCAGGAGGGATGAGATTTACTCCTCAGAACAAAAACCCATAAAAGGTTATCTCTCACCACCAGAAGAGAGGGTCTGGCATGTTTATATTGAGGGTCTGGTGAACACACGCGCACACACACACGCGCACACACACACACACACGCGCACACACACACACACACACACGCGCACACACACACACACACACACACACACACACACACACACACGCGCACACACACACACACACACACACACACACACACACACACACACACACACGCGCACACACACACACGCGCACACACACACACACACACACACACACACACACACACGCGCACACACACACACACACACACACACACACACACACACACACACACACACGCGCACACACACACACGCGCACACACACACACGCGCACACACACACACACACACACACACACACACACACACACACACACACACACACACACACACACGCGCACACACACACACACACACACACACACACACACACACACACACACACACACGCGCACACACACACACGCGCACACACACACACACACACACACACACACACACACACACGCGCACACACACACACACACACACACACCACACACACACACACACACACGCACACAGATATCTGGAGGTGTTGTTTGTTCCAAAACTCAGACCATAAAGAGATGTGTGTGTGTGTGTGCATGCAAACCTTCATACACACACCCTGTAATGTTTCCTGTCTGCCAGAGCCTGACGGTTGGTGTTTATCAATGTAACCTTCAGCACGTGACCGTAGAAGTATTTGGTTCTGCTCCTCTGCCCTGCCAAAGCTCGAAACCTGCCTGCCTTCTCACGTGTGAGAACCGGACCTGGACCCCGTCTGTTACCATGTCAACAGCGTCGCGCATCGTGTTTCACGGATAAACGCTTAGAAAGTATATGCATGGTCGATGTGGGTTAATGTTTCAACATTTTAATTGTACCCATCTGTTGAGGTTCCTGTGTTCGCGAGGGCTTCACATGTATTCTTCCCGTTTCTCCAACGGATTGTTGAGGCCGTCGCCGTCCCTGCCTATCTGCGGCCCGTAAGAGGATTTAATATGAAGACAGAGCGGTCGTAATCCCCAAGTTAACTGTCTTAGAGGAATCATTATAGAAACAATTTTCCCTTAATCTTTTTCAAATCTACTTTTATTCAAATCAAATTACACACACTGGGATTACAGACCACAGCGCAACCTGCTTCGACCTATTTGACTCTTTGAGTGCTGAGAACAATAGCCTACAGTGCACTTAGCCTAGACTACCAGGACATGTAGCACAGCTGAGCCGGTCGGCTGGAATGACGCACAACACAGAAAAATAGAACTATAGTCTTCTGAATGATGTAAAATAAAAAATAAAGGAATGGATTTTCCAACCGCCGTCAGACTGCGTTAAGATCGTTGTTGCCTTTTGAAATAGCGAACACTAGGGGTTGAACTCAAACTCGCTGTAGAGGTAGGCTAGTCTACCGCTCACCGCCTTGTCTCCCTCCCTGCCTTTCTCGAAACAGAGCGAGCGTCACAACGCTACAGTTTTACGACTAACGGGAAGAGTGGTTGTCTTCGGAGCATAGATTTTCTCTTTGTCCCGTGGAGGAATCATCGAAGATTACGTCCACTACCGGGGCGTCTGGCGGAGGATTACCCAGGTAGGCTCAGAACGGCAGGGAGACTAACATTTAAAAACAAGTGTGTTTTGACACCGCAGGTGGTTTTAAAGAAGCCGATCTTAACGTCGCGTGTGAGCTAGATAAAGAGACCATTCTGTGCAGAATTAAGAAATAAAGCCGCAAATGTTTTTGGACTGGCCGTGATTTCTTAAACTTGTCTTAATTGCGAAGGATTGATACAAGACCAGAACATTGACGGATAACAGAACAAAGTTCTCGGAACATTGACATTCAGAGACACGTCCTGCATGAAGCAAACAGCCCAGGTATGTTGGCCCAGTGTACATTAAACTTGCAACAACATGTAGCCTAAATGAGTGAACAGCGCGTGAACTGTTCCCTAGACAGTTTCACCGACATTGACGGAGCCGCACCACGGTAATTACAGCTATTAATGTTATTAATGATAACATTAAGTTATTAATGATACAGCCTAATTAGGCCTCATTGATTAGAAACCCTACTTTTCAACTGGAATTATTAATGTAGTCTAATGATGTTGGCTAAATCTGAAATATCACTAGAAAGCATATCATTGATGTACAACTAGGTTACAGTATCATAATCCAGGCAAGTTGTGCTGAAACTAGCCTTGAAGGCGGTGTTTACAACAAGTAAGAAGGATGTATAGTTTTGCGCACGGGACCCCATGCCCGTCCACGCGCTGAGCTGTCCCTCAGAGCGAGCTCACCTTGGTCAGTGCTCTCAGTCTAGCTCCTGGTTAACGGTAGCCTATAGGTTTTCCCAAGACAACGTCTATTCAACAGAGATCCTGAGCAGATCTCTGGCTGACTACATGACTACATGACCCACATCAGCGTGGGTGTGTGGAAGTCCTCATGATCTTTTTGCCAGCTCTTCATTCTTCACCTGGAAGAAGAACCCGCCACCCACCCCGCCCCCCACCCCCGCCCCCCCGCCCCTAGTCTCCATCTCTTCATTTCTCTCTGTCTTGCTCTGGGGTCCCAGAGGGCTTGAGTGGGCAGATGATCTGTTTCTCACTCCGTCTCTCCCTCCTCCCCCCTCCCTCACACACACACACACACACACACACAGACTTTGCTACAGTGAAGCGAAGCATTTTTTGCCTGACTAGGAATACTCAGCAAAAGATAGCAGGCGTTTTTTAGACATGATTGAGTGGTTCACCAACAGCACTAACATCATCAAATCTGATTTGATTTAAAGGACACACACACACACTCTAATATAAAGACCTTTCAGAATCATCCACTCCAACACCTTGTTCCTTTATCCTCAGTTTATATAGAAATTGCATCGCAGCAATAAAGGTGTGAAGATTTCTCTCCTGTACATCTCCCCTTCCTTCTCCTTTGCCACACCCATTTCTCATGGCAGCTCTGATTGGCAGAGCTCTTAATTGTGAACTCCCTTCTATGAATCATTGATGTTCGTCTGGCTAAGTGGGATGATGAAATATTAACAGTGTTTCGTGGAAGTCTATTTTGAAGCGTGTTTGGTCGGATTCCAGTCTGAGAGGAGATCAGACGTCTGGTTGGTTTGACTTGAATTGTTGAATGTTTTCACTTTCATGTTAAGTCTTATTTTAAGATACCTGCTGAACCCTGCTGAACTCTGTTCCCCCGGTGTAGAGTCCAGTCTTAGTTTGTGTTAATATCCCAAAACATGTTTAGCACGCATGCTTGCAGGTAGACACATTTGCTGACTACGCACGTCCGATTAGACTGGGCTAAGGTGTATGGTACGGGTGTGTATGATCTGTGTGTGTGTGTTGTGTGTATGATCTGTGTGTGTGTGTGTGTGTGTGTATATGATGTGTGTGTGTGTATATATGATGTGTGTGTGTGTATATGATGTGTGTGTGTGTATATGATGTGTGTGTGTGTATATGATGTGTGTGTGTGTGTGTGTATATGATGTGTGTGTGTGTATATGATGTGTGTGTGTGTATATGATGTGTGTGTGTGTGTGTATATGATGTGTATATGATGTGTGTGTGTGTATATGATGTGTGTGTGTGTGTGTATATGATGTGTATATGATGTGTGTGTGTGTATATGATGTGTGTATGATGTGTATATGTGTTAATTGGAGGAAGGCATGTTGTCCTCCCACCCACACCTGGTACAGAACCAAAATAGAAGCTGGAGTCCAGATGAAGCAGTCATTTTGACAGGCATTAGGAAACACTGTCCTTCTCTCTCTCTCCTCTAACACACAAACTCTCTCCCTCTCTCTCCTTTAACACACAAACTCTCTCCCTCTCTCTTCTCTAACACACAAACTCTCTCCCTCTCTCTTCTCTAACACACAAACTCTCTCCCTCTCTCTCTCTAACACACACGTTGTGCTTTGCTATCTTTTTCTGTCTCTGACACGCAGTCACACACTATCAGTGAATAAAGATGAATCTTCCACAGTGTTTGAATAATGTGTTGTTTGTGTGTATTCCTAGGTAGTGTGTGTTGCAAGGATTTATGTGTGTGCGTCCAGGTTCTGTGTGTGTGTTGCTAGGTTGTTTGTGTTACCAGGTTGTGTGTTGCAGGATGTGTGTATTTAGTAAATTATTATATAAATATTATAATTATATACATTTTAGTAAAGTATTGGGCCCTTTTGATGACCACGTCCCATCAGCCTGAGAAGTAGCCCCACTCTGATGAGCTCTGCTCTCAGGAGCCTTCATACCAACCACTCCCTGTGTGCTGTCACACAGGGAGTCAGGTGGCTGAGCGGTTAGGGAATCGGGCTAGTAATCAGAAGGTTGCTGGTTCGATTCCCAGTCGTGCAAAAATGACGTTGTGTCCTTGGGCAAGGCACTTCACCCTACTTGCCTCGGGGGGGAATGTCCCTGTACTTACTGTAAGTCACTCTGGATAAGAGCGTCTGCTAAATGACTACATGTAAATGTAAATGCTGAGAGGGACAGGAAGCTGTCATGAGCAGCCTTCACTCTCACTGTGTGTTAAAAGCATGTGGTTGCACCCCATGTCTCAGCTGAGATGTGATGACTGTACACAGGACAGCATGGTGCTCCCCCTGACTGGCTCGGAGAGGACTCAGCCAGTCCCAAGCTCAGCGGTAGAGACGCCGTGTGGAAACATGAATATTAGAGACACACCTCTCATCTCATTTCCCTGTTCTCACCGCTGGGTCACATCAGGAACCAGGGACCTTCAGGGAGAAAGGGTGTTCCTGAAATAATCATCTCCCCCCCCCCCATCTCTCCCTGTCTCACTCTTTCTCTCTC
This sequence comes from Thaleichthys pacificus, assembly GCA_023658055.1. Classification (NCBI taxonomy): domain Eukaryota; kingdom Metazoa; phylum Chordata; class Actinopteri; order Osmeriformes; family Osmeridae; genus Thaleichthys; species Thaleichthys pacificus. The sequence goes on along the minus strand of CM042853.1, from coordinate 952,064 downwards.
CCTCCTTGTCTCTCAGCAGCTTATGAGTGTTGGTGCCCTATCATCACCACCACAGTCTTTAATCAGCGTTCAGCTGTGCGGCTGTTCTGCGTGGTCTGACAGGGTGTAGGCTGATGAGCCAGCACAGCAGCCCCCTGTACTGCAGCCCCCTGTACTGCAGGCCCCTGTACTGCAGGCCCCTGTACTGCAGGCCCCTGTACTGCAGGCCCCTGTACTGCATGTGGAGCTGATGAATACCACATACTCCCTTTGACCAATGGAAAAGACATGTGAGTGTGTGTGTGTGTGTGTGTGTGTGAGTGAGTGAGTGTGTGTGGTAATCATCTCTAATAACAGGTATGTGGGCAGCAGTCTGGTTGAGAGACCTGAACATCCTGACCTGGAACGACACTGAGGGAACCTGAGAGGTTCATTATGAATCACCCCTGAGAGAGCTCTCCATCTCTCTCTCTCCCCCCTCTCTCTCCCCCCCCCCCCTTCCTTGTTTAAACAGTCGTCTCACACCAGCGTGCCCCCCCACGTCTTCTAAATCATTCCTGTTTAGCCCGGAGACACAGCAGGAAATTTCAGGTCATTTTTCTTCTGTTTAGTTTGCTGCAATACTCTAAGTGTTTGTACATGTGTGTGTTTATCTACCCGGGCGCTGTATGACATTTGTTCATTCAGGAGAATAACTAGATTCTGCCATGTTTTGAAGCCGCTTGATTTGCATAGTAATATCAGCAGGAGCCGAATTCTGATGCAGGAGGGAGGGAGCTAGGGGGGAGGGAGGGAGCTAGGGGGGGAGGGAGGGAGCTGGGGGGGAGGGAGCTAGGGGGGAGGGAGGGAGCTAGGGGGGGAGGGAGCTAGGGGGGAGGGAGGGAGCTAGGGGGGGAGGGAGGGAGCTAGGGGGGGAGGGAGGGAGCTAGGGGGGGAGGGAGGGAGCTAGGGGGGGAGGGAGGGAGCTAGGGGGGAGGGAGGGAGCTAGGGGGGGGAGGGAGGGAGCTAGGGGGGAGGGAGGGAGCTAGGGGGGAGGGAGGGAGCTAGGGGGGGAGGGAGGGAGCTAGGGGGGAGGGAGGGAGCTAGGGGGGAGGGAGGGAGCTAGGGGGGGAGGGAGGGAGCTAGGGGGGGAGGGAGCTAGGGGGGGAGGGAGGGAGCTAGGGGGGGGAGGGAGCTAGGGGGGGAGGGAGCTAGGGGGAGGAGGGAGGGAGCTAGGGGGGGGAGGGAGGGA
>CM042853.1:933354-945854 GCA_023658055.1 Thaleichthys pacificus | reverse complement strand
TGTCCACACACACACCGACACACACAACGTGTCAGCGGAACAGTGACAGCTTCATGTCATCATGGAGCTGATGAGGAGAGCTGTCTGGAGAGACCAGCTCTGAGTGGAGACACCTGAGGATCTCTCTCTGTCTCTCCTCTCTCTGTCTCTCCTCTCTCTCTGTCTCTCCTCTCTCTCTGTCTCTCCTCTCTCTCTGTCTCTCCTCTCTCTGTCTCTCTCTCTCTCTCTCTCTCTCTGTCTCTCCTCTCTCTGTCTCTCCTCTCTCTGTCTCTCTCTCTGTAGGTTTGTTCTGGTATCAGTATTTACCTTCACTATCCAATTTCCTGACAACTTTTTACTTTAACTGCTTACATTTTGTACACAAATATCTGTACTTTCTACTTCTTACATTTCAAGGCTCGTTACTTTCGAACAAATAATTTGAAAAAATATTTTTTAAAGGTTGAAAAAATATTTTTTAAAGGTTGAAAAAATATTTTTGAAAGGTTGAAAAAATATTTTTGAAAGGTTGAAAAAATATTTTTGAAAAAAGTTTCGAAAGGTTGAAAAAATATTTTTGAAAGGTTGAAAAAATATTTTTGAAAGGTTGAACAAATATTTTCGAAAGGTTGAAAAAATATTTTCGAAAGGTTGAAAAAATATTTCGAAAGGTTGAAAAAATATTTTCGAAAAAAGGTTTAGATGAAAAAAGTTTGCATCAATGATAAGTACTTGATGAGGTCTGGATTGTTGCTTTACTCTGTTAGGGGCTTCTCGGTTCTCCTCTCTCCTCCTCTCTTCTTTCAACTGTGTGTGTGAAAAAAAGTTACCCTAAAAAAAGTTTTGACAGGTTCACATTTTATTTGGGGGGGGAAACGTTTTGAAAAAAAAATGTTTAAAAAAGAAAATCAAAAAAAGTTTCAAAAGGTTGACAAAAATATTTTACAAAAATCGAAAGGTTGAAAAGTTAAAATATTTTTTTTTCTATCTATTGATGAGTACTTGATGAGGACTCTACTATACTCTACTATACTCTACTGTACTCTATTGTACTTTGCTCTGCTTTACTCTGTTTAATACTTCTCTGTTTTCCACTCTTTTTGCTGTGTGTGAAAAAAAATTACAAAAAAGTTTCAAGGTTACATTTTTTTTTCTAATTCAAGAAAGCTTAGAAAAAACATTTAGGAAAGGTTGAAGAAATATTTTAGAAAAAAAGTTTAGAAAGGTTGAAAACATTTTCACAAAAAACGTTTAGAAAGGTTAAGGTTAAAAAATATTTTACAAATTCAAGAAAGGTTTCAAGAAAATATTTTGGTAAGGTTGAAAAAAGATTTTTGTTTTCAAAAGGTTGAACAAAATGCACTGCATGTCTGTCTTTTTGTATTGATATATGAGGTCCAGTTACCAGCGTAAGACTAAAACAGGTAGTAATAATGGCTACGTTTTACTTAATTATATGTCAGAACCCACACTTTACTTTAACTTGAGTGAAAAATTGTAGTCAGCACTTTAACCTTTACCAGTCTTTTAAACATGAGTCTCTGTACTGTGGAGGATGTGTGTACTTTTCTCTTCATAACCATCTCTCCCCCCTCTCTGTCAGGAGCAGGTCATGTGACCTGGTGTTTCCCGCTCAGCTCAGAGGAAGCTTCCTGAGGACCTGGAAGGATCTTCAGAATCCAGCTGAACACTCAACCACCAGATCCCGCCAGATCCACCAGATCAGTAACCAGGCAGGTCTGTGGGTGTTTATTCTCGTGGTTTCAGCTCCTCTCTGTCCGTGAGTGTAGATCAGGCTCTAGATATCCAGGCTCTAGATATCCAGGCTCTAGATATCCAGGCTCTAGATATCCAGGCTCTAGATATCCAGTTTCTAGATATCCAGGCTCTAGACATCCAAGCTCTAGACATCCAGGCTCTAGATATCCAGGCTCTAGACATCCAGGCTTTAGATATCCAGGCTCTAGATTTCCCAGTGGAGACGTTATTCACCGTCATGGATCATCATGTTCCCCTAACCCTGTTCCATCTATATCTGTCAGACATGAAGCTCGGCTCTCAGACTCTCCCTGAATCTCCTGGGAAGGAAAGCTTATAATACTTGGGAATGAACTGTGACTTGGATGTGAAAGTGAAGTACCTAAAAAGAACATTGAACACACTTGCATACACATGACACACAACACACACACAAGCACACACACACACAATGTGTGACCTGAGGTGTCATGGTGACCTAGATGACCAGCACACTAACTCATCATTTATCTAAGAATAACATCTACCTGTCTCTCTCTCTCTCTCTCTCTCTCTCTCTCCCTCCTCCTCTCTCTCCTCCTCCACTCTCTCTGTCTCTCTCACTAACTCCCCCTCCCTCCCCCCTCCTCTCTCTCTCGGTCTCTCTCTCTCCCCTCCCTCCCCCCTCTCCCCTCTTCTCTCTCTCCCCCTCCCTCCCCCTTCCTCTCTTTCTCAGTGTCTCTTGGTCTCCCTCCTCCTCCTCTCCTCTGTCTCTTTCAACCTACACTCCCTCTCCTCCTCTATATTTACTTCTCATCCTCCACCTCTCCACAGATCATTTCCTTCAGCTAGCGCTACGAGGCCATAATTGGTGCTCTGAAACTGAAATACCCTCCGCCTCCCCCTGGGGATTAGGGTCCACTACCTCCCCCCCCCCTCGAAGCAGCTAATCCTTTCTGTTTATGACTCAGAACCTTTCTGGTTTGGAGCACCGGAGCACACAGACAGTATATGACCCTGTGTGTCCAGGCTGGGGGGAAGAGAGAGATACCTCTCTGTCTGTCTCTCTCTCTCTCTCTCTCTCTCTCTCTCTCTCTCCCTCTGTCTCTCTCTCTCTCTCTCTCTCTCTCTCTCTCTCTCTGTCTGTCTCTCTCTCCCTCTCTCTGTCTGTCTCTCTCTCCCTCTCTCTGTCTGTCTCTCTCTCCCTCTCTCTGTCTCTCTCTCTGTCTGTCTCTCCCTCTCTCTGTCTCTCTCTCCCTCTCTCTTTCTCTCTTTCAGTCTTCCATGTTCACTGAGACCATGTAAGGACAGCTCGTCTACTACATGTAGTGCATGTATAGGAGGGATGGGGGGGCAGCTCAGGGAAGGAGCCCCCCCCCAGGTGTGTCGCTTTGGATGAGAGCATCTGCTGAATGGACACCCTATTATTATAGGTCTTATTGTCAGCAGATCAAGATGTTTATGATAATGAGTGCGTGGGACACCTTGTGGTGATGTAGATAGAAGGCTGTTCTTATAGTGCAAATGAGGACCCAGATCATTGTCAGGGTGTAGAACCCAAATGAGGACCCAGATCATTGTCAGGGTGTAGAACCCAAATGAGGACCCAGATCATTGTCAGGGTGTAGAACCCAAATGAGGACCCAGATCATTGTCAGGGTGTTTAGAACCCAAAGCTTCAATCTACAGAGACCCACCCTGCCTTCTCTGTAATCTGGCTTGAGACTGGAGGGGGTCCCACTGCTGTGTGTGTGTGTGTGTGTGAGTGAGTGCGTGAGTGAGTGCGTGAGTGAGAGAGAGAGGTGTGTGTGTTTCAGAGGCCACGGTGCGTCATAATCCTCTTGTTCTCTGGCTCTTGTGCTGAAACAAACTGGAGCATCTTCTGTTTCTGTTAACGTCCTCGCTGGGCTCATTTCCTGCTCCGTACAGAGCAGCTCTCTGCTCCATACAGAGCAGCGAGCTCTCTGCTCCGTACAGAGCAGCTCTCTGCTCCATACAGAGCAGCGAGCTCTCTGCTCCGTACAGAGCAGCTCTCTGCTCCGTACAGAGCAGCGAGCTCTCTGCTCCGTACAGAGCAGCTCTCTGCTCCGTACAGAGCAGCTCTCTGCAGAGCAGCTCTCTGCTCTCCTTCTCTTATCAGCCCAGCGTGACTGCCTGCAGATGACCAGGGTGAGTGTGTGTGTAGATGACCAGGGTGTGTGTGTGTGTAGATGACCAGGGTGTGTGTGTGTGTGTGTGCAGATGACCAGGGTGAGTGTGTGTGTGCAGATGACCAGGGTGAGTGTGTGTGTGTGTGTAGATGACCAGGGTGTGTGTGTGTTGAGGTCAGGGAGAGGTCTTGAGAGCAGGTCAGTATCATCATCACCAGTCAATCATTAAACCCTGATCTCATATCTCCTTCTGAAGCTCACAGCTGCTGGTTTCACCTCACACAATTAGGTCCGTGTTGTCTTACTTCCTGCACTGCTACACACACACGCGCGCACGCACGCGCGCACACGCACACACACACAGACACACACACAGACACACACACAGACACAGACACACACACACTCTCAAGTGTCTGTATCAGTGTCTCTTGGCCTCGTCCGTCCAGCTCAGATGAACCTGCAGGAGCACTTATAGAACAGAACCAGAAATTCAACCTTTCCATTCTGTGTGCGTTTCCTGTAGTGCCACACATACAGGGTACATATGAAGGGAGGCTGGAGACTGGCCACGCCCTCCTCTCCTCGTCTGGCCACGCCTCCTCTTCTCGTCTGGCCACGCCTCCTCTCCTCGTCTGGCCACGCCTCCTCTCCTCGTCTGGGCAGACTCCTCCTATCAGGGAGGCTATGATGGCTCATGTCAAAACAGCTTTTGATTGATGGGCAGTTCAGCCAAGTTTCCTGGAGTGTGTGTGTGTGTTTGGGTGTCATTTCTCACTCTTGGCCCAACCGTTCTGCCATGTGTTTAGTGTGGTTCCTGGCTGTGGTGTCCTGGTTCTTGATAGAGGTGTTGCCAATGCCTTATGTAACTCTGTTATGAGGGGCACTCGAACAACAAAGGTAGGGGTGACAATAAGAAATGGGATTAGACCTTTCTCCTCCCTCTCTCTCTCTCTCTCTCTCTCTCTCTCTCTCCCTCTCTCCCCCCCCTCTCTGTCTCCCCTCCCTCCCTCTCTCTCTCCCCTCCTCTCTGCCCCCCCTCTCTCTCTTCTCTCCCTCCCCCTCTCTCCCCTCCCTCCCTCCCTCTCTCTCTCTCCCCTCCTCTCTCTCCCTCCCTCTCTCTCCTGTAATATCGTATTGGGGACATTCTTCCTCTCTGGGAGTTCAGGTCCTGTAGATCCTAGGTTCCTAATGCTAAACTAACAGGACATGACATCACGCTTGATGAGAGAGCGAGATGATGAGAAAGGGAGAGAGGCAAACGGAGAGGTAGAGAGGGAGGGAGATATGTATGTGCTCACCTCACACATCTAAGATTGTGACATCACACTGCTTCTTACACAGACACGTGTGCTGATTGGTCGGAGGTAGGTGGAAGGAGGGAGAGGGAAGGAGGAAGAGGGGAGGGGGAGGGGAGGGAGGGAGACAGAGAGAAAAAAGAGAGTCAGAAAAAGATAAAAAACGATATTGAATGATCAAAAGAAAGATTTGAAGATTAAAAAAGATTTAAAGATTGAAAAACAGATTGAAAGAAAGCGATTAGAATGTCCAGACTCCATCAGGAACACAGAAGTTACCTGATGTTTGCTATTAAAATAACCAGATTTTATCCACTCGCCTTTGAAGACAAAAACTGCCTTATTGTAGGTTGGAGAATATAAACAGACAAACTTGCATCAGATGATCTTGACCTTCAGACACACACACACACACACACACACACACTCAGCAAACACACACAGACACACACACACACACTGTATATACTGTTTTTCCTTTATTGCATTCTATATTGTATTTTTATGATACTGTGTTATTGTTATGTCTGTCTGTTCATTAGTTATAGTACAGTTCTTCAACTTTCTTTCATCTTTGTGCAGTTATTATTATATTGTAAATTACTTTTGTTCATATTCTCAGCTTCATCTTTCTTGTTGTATTGCTTTGCTTGCACGGCCATGCAGAGGAACAGTAATTAAACTGAACTGAGTTGTAGGAAGAGAGAGAGAGACGAAGAGAGAGAGACAGACATAAAATAGGCCGAGTGTCAGGGAGAGATATAAAGATAGAGAGGGAGAGAGTACATTCCTCCGGGTCGGTGTGGGGGCTGTTAGAGGACGGTGCCGCGTAGTCTTCCTAGATGATGGGTTATAAACAGATCCGATCAGGTTCCCTCTAACACACTCCTGAGTCTGGGGTCAGAGAGCCGAATACTAACCTCACCCACTGTAAGGGAGAGTGGACAGAGAGCCCTCCCTCCTGCTCACCAGTCCTGCTGGGGTTGTGGTGTGCCTGTCTAACTCTCCTCTGTCTGCCTGTCTGTCTGTCTCTCCTCTGTCTGTCTGCCTGTCTGTCTGCCTGTCTGCCTGTCTGTCTGTCTGTCTGTCTCTCCTCTGTCTGTCTGCCTGTCTGTCTGTCTGTCTGCCTGTCTCCCCTCTGTCTGTCTGTCTGCCTGTCTGTCTGTCTCTCCTCTGTTTGCCTGTCTGTCTGTCTGCCTGCCTGTCTCTCCTCTGCCTGCCTGCCTGCCTGCCTGCCTGCCTGTCTCTCCTCTGTCTGTCTGCCTGTCTGTCCTGTCTGCCTGTCTGTCTCTCCTCTGTCTGCTTGTCTGCCTGTCTGCCTGTATGTCTGTTTGGGAAGCCTTGTCCAGCCCCCTCAGTCCTCAGACAGACTCCCAGCAGAGAGGGTTTAGGGAGTTCTTCCTTGTCTTGAGGTTTAGCTGTAATAGGTGCTGATCTGAGGTGCCTGTAAAGGCCTGTGTGAGACTAACCAGGGCTCTACAGATGAACCAGATTTGATTAGAGCTGAACTGGATGACCCTGCTGGTTCCTGTGTGTGTGAGAGAGGGCCCACACTCTCGTTTAGCTTGTTACAGTTTTGAACTGTTGCAGCTCTACAGACAGTAAAAAAGAGAAGCCGTTCTCTAACGAGAGCGTTCTGCTTCATCAATGCAGCGAAGCGCCTTTGTGAATATCTCAGTCTTCAGGCTTTTCACGAGGCATTTCTGTTCTTCTAGTTACAAGGCTTCACTCTGCCCTTCTCTTCCCTCCATCCCTCCATGGTGAAGGTCGTCTTTCTGAAAGGGATGTAAATCCTGGAAGAAAACGTCGACAAGCAGTCAGCAGGGACGCACAGGAATACTCTAGTACCCTCCCTCTCTCCCTCTCTCTCTCCTCCTCTCTCCCTCTCTCCCTGCTCTCCCTCTCTCCCTCCCTGCTCTCCCTCTCTCCCTCTCTCTCTCCCTGCTCTCCCTCTCTCTCTCCCTGCTCTCTCTTTCTCTCTGTTCTCTCTCTGCTCTCTCCAACCTCTCTCCCTGCTCTCTCTCTCCTCCCCTCTCTCTCTCCTCCCCTCTCTCTCTCCTCACCCCTCTCTCCTCCCCTCTCTCCTCCCCTCTCCCTCTCCTCACCCCTCTCTCCTCCCCTCTCTCTCTCCTCACCCCTCTCTCCTCCCCCTCTCTCTCTCCTCCCCTCTCTCTCTCCTCCCCTCCTCTCTCTCCCACGTGGCTTCATCTTTCTGAGGATCTAAAGCAGAACTTGAGGGGCAGGAGTGTGGTGTCCTGGCTGCAGCTCCCCTCAGGTGACACGTGAGAGCCGTGTGTTCCAGTCCTCAGCATCCCCATCTCCCTCTCTCTCTCTGAGGGGTCATGTCAGGTTAATGCCACATACACAGATTCTCATGAAAAGGAGTGTGCTGACAGGCTTAAAGAGACAGCGTCCTATTACTGTGTGTCTTCACATGCGGTGGTGTACAGGGTGGTGTACAGGGTGGTGTACAGGGGTGGTGTACAGGGGGTTGTACAGGGTGGTGTACAGGGTGGTGTACAGGGTGGTGTACAGGGGGTTGTACAGGGTGGTGTACAGGGTGGTGTACAGGGGGTTGTACAGGGTGGTGTACAGGGTGGTGTACAGGGGGGTTGTACAGGGTGGTGTACAGGGGTGGTGTACAGGGGGTTGTACAGGGTGGTGTACAGGGTGGTGTACAGGGTGGTGTACAGGGGGGTTGTACAGGGTGGTGTACAGGGTGGTGTACAGGGTGGTGTACAGGGGGTTGTACAGGGTGGTGTACAGGGTGGTGTACAGGGTGGTGTACAGGGTGACAGAAGGACCTAGAGTCATTATCTTTCCTTCCCCAAATGTTGGTTCTGAATGATTGAAGATTTCTGCTTTTTAAATACTAACAGTGTGCACAGGCTCACCTCCTCTCTCCTGCTCTCTATCCTCTCCTCTCTTCTCCTCTCTATCCTCTCTATCCTCTCTATCCTCTCCTCTCTCCTCCTCTCACCTCTCATCCTCCTCCTTTCACCTCTTTTATCCTCCTCACCCCTCTTCTCTCTTGAAGGGTCATGGGGTTCAACAACCACTGGAGGCTGTTCTGGGTAAACTCACATTAGACTGCACCAGAGAGAGAAAGAGAGAAGAGGAGAGAGAGGGAGAGAGTAAGGAGAGAGAGAGAGAGAGAGAGAGAGAGAGAGATGAGAGAGAGAGAGAGAGAGAGAGAGGGAGAGGGAGAGAGGGAGGGATGGAGAGAGGCGGGGGAGAGAGGGGAGAGTGGTTGAGGAGAGGTCACTTGCAGAAGCTGAAACAGAGAAGCTCTTAGTGAAGTTAGAGCCAGACTCAGCTGTCTGGGAGATCCTTCAGACAGGTCAGTACTCATTAGAAGTTTAATGGAGGTTAATGTGTAATACTAAAAATAACAATAATAATAATAGCAGGAGAAGGTAGGAGAGAGGAGAGGGGATTTTAATTATGTTCCTCTGACAAAGAAGTGTCTGTTCTCTCCTGAAGTGTCTGTTCTCTCCTGAAGTGTCTGTTCTCTCCTGAAGTGTCCTGTTCTCTCCTGAAGTGTCTGTTCTCTCCTGAATGAATGATTCTGTGTTTTTCCAGTCAGAGGAGCAAGCAGGTGTGTCCAGCTCCTCTCCTGTCTGGTCTGCTCCTCCTCTGGAGGGGGCGGAGCTCATCTCCTGTCTGGTCTGCTCCTCCTCTGGAGGGGGGCGGGAGCTCATCTCCTGTCTGGTCTGCTCCTCCTCTGGAGGGGGCGGAGCTCATCTCCTGTCTGGTCTGCTCCTCCTCTGGAGGGGGCGGCAGCTCCTCTGGAGGGGGCGGAGCTTCTCTGGAGGGGGCGGAGCAGAGGTGGCCTGAGATTCCTGAAAGACTAATGAAACACTGACCTGTGTTCTCTGTGTTCGACTCTATGTACAGAAGAGAAGAGTGGAACTCTCTCTCAAGCACACACACACACACGTATACACACACACACACTCACACACTCACACACACACACCAAAACCCTCTCTGAAGTAAAGTTGTGTGAAGGCAGTTCTGTGGGTCCCCTCTCCACCCGGATGAGAGGAGACCGATAAGCAGCCGCGTCAGGTTGGACGTGGAGATACAGAAAACACAGATTGTTCTTCAAAAGGTAACAAAATTGAATTATGAATTGGCTAGACTGTAGTTGAGATGTGGTTACTTACACTGTGCCTGGTAGCTGAGATGTGGTTACTTTACACTGTGCCTGGTAGCTGAGATGTGGTTACTTTACACTGTGCCTGGTAGCTGAGATGGTTACTTTACACTGTGCCTGGTAGCTGAGATGTGGTTACTTTACACTGTGTCTGGTAGCTGAGATGTGGTTACTTTACACTGTGTCTGGTAGCTGAGATGTGGTTACTTTACACTGTGTCTGGTAGCTGTAGATGTTACTGTACACTGTGCCTGGTAGCTGAGATGTTACTTTACACTGTGTCTGGTAGCTTGAGATGTGGTTACTTTACACTGTGTCTGGTAGCTGAGATGTGGTTACTTTACACTGTGTCTGGTAGCTGAAGGATGTTACTTTAAACTGTGTCTGGTAGCTGAGATGTTACTTTAAACTGTGTCTGGTACGGACACGCAAGCATTGAATGAATGATTTACAACTGCTCCCAATTGTGTGTGTTGTGAGGGCTGGGGTGTGTGTGTGTGTGTGTGTGAGGGCTGGGGTGTGTGTGTGTGTGTGTGTGTGAGGGCTGGGTGTGTGTGTGTGTGTGTGTGTGAGGGCTGGGGTGGTGTGTGTGTGTGAGGGCTGGGGTGTGTGTGTGTGTGTGTGAGGAGAGACACAGACAGTGAGTGCAGAGTGACCACCTGTTCCTCTATCTGCCAAATGTTTGGGCACTATCTCCAGTCTGTCAGTCCACTGTCTTAGAGCCACACACACACACACACACACACACACACACACACACACACACAGCACAATCTGAGGACCATTACCCAGCATGCCCCTGGATGCGAGAGGTCTGAATTTAAGAGGATGTTAGCAGTCAGGCACAGCAGAGGCATCTTTCTGTGTGTGTGTGTGAGAGTGTGAGTGTGTGTGAATGAGTGTGTGAGACCGTATGTGTGTGTGTGTGTGAGTGTGTGTGTGTGACAGAGTGACAGACAGAGGTGCCACAGTGAGTGAGATACAGGCTGTGATATATCCATTACTTCCTGTCCAGCTTAGCAGCTTCCTGTCCAGGGCGTCTGTTGTTGCTTCTGGCTAGACCCAGGCTGACTGGGCCTGGGGCTGGATGGCTGTGATGAATCACCCAGCTGTGATGCTGTCTGGCAGCTCCCACACAGCGCCCTGTCTGACCCAGACACACTCAGGCTGTTTGATGCTGCGGGACCCCGTCATGGGGGGCAGCGTGGCGCGGTCTGGAGGCGGTGACGGCCGTGTTCACCGCAGGGGGGAGAGGGGGGTGTGGCTTAGACGCGCTGGTCACACTGGGATCATCAGTCTTGGCTGAAAGGTGGTCCTGCTGGTGAGGGGGTCAGCAGCCTGTTCTCCAGTTCATTTGATCCCTCACTGGTCGTCATGGAGATCTCGCCTAGCTGGGTAGATGACTCCTCGTGGTTGTCATGGAGACCCCAGCTGGACGGTTGTGGTTGTTGGTGGTCAAGTTGCGGTCATGTGGAACACTGGACCTACAAAACCTGCTAGACTACCCCCTCCACCCTCCACCTCTCCTCCCCTCCACCCCTCCTTCTTCCTCCCCTCTCCTCCCCTCCTCCTCCCCTCCACCCCTCCACCCTCCTCCCCTCTCCTCCCCTCCTCCCCTGCACCCTCCACCCCTCTTCTCTCCTCCCCTCCTCCTCTCCTCCCCCTCTCCTCCTCTCCTCTCCTCCACCTGTCTCTCCTGTTCAGCACTCAGCATCTGAGAAATCTCCCAGTACTTCATCACTGAGTAAATTGGCCAATTAGAAATTACTCAGGCCATAATCACTAAACGGTTCGGCCAATTACAAATCGTTAATAATTTTCCGCTTCAGCAGGTTGCTGTGGAAACCAATGATTTTCAGGATGTATGTCTTTAAATTAGAAACTAAAGCAGCATTTTGACTCTCTCTCTCTCTCTCTCTCTTTGTCTGTCTCTCTCTCCTACCAACACACATCAAAGAACTTAATCCTCATCATTCATATAATGTATAATTACACAAACACACACACTGTACATTAAAATATTCTGTGTGTGTGTGTGGTGTCTGCAGCTCTGTCTCAGCCCCTACACACACACACACACACACACACACACACACACACACACACACACACACACACACACACACACACACCAGGGTACGCAGCCCTGAGCAGGGCTGACAGGCTGGCTAGGGAGAAGCTCCTCCTGGTTCCAGGACCTCAGTAGGACCCAGAACATGTCTGCTGCCAGCAGCAAGTCCATGAACAGAACAAGGGGAAGTGAATGAGAGAAACAGAGACAGAGACAGAGAGACAGAGAGACAGAGAGAGAGAGAGAGAGAGAGAGAGAGAGAGAGAGAGAGAGACAGAGACAGAGACAGAGCAGCTGTCTGAATCAGAGAATCTACGAGGCCACCTGGAGCTACTAAACCTTCCTCGTGTGTCAGTGTCTGCACCCTCGCTGTGTGGGAGTCCGTAAGTGTGTGTCCATGTGTGTACATCCCTGTGTGTGTGTGACATCAGTGGATTGAGAGAGCAGGTGGAGGCAGATGGTGCTTCCTGGTCCAGCAACACAGCAGCTTCTCATTCTGGATCCATGAGCTTCATACAACACCCAGACACACCACGCCTAGGAGAGAGGGAGGGAGGGGGGAGGGGCGGGGGAGAGCGAGAGAGAGAGAGAGAGAGGGAGAGGGAGAGAGAGAGGAGAGAGAGAGAGAGAGAGAGAGAGAGAGGAGAGAGAGAGAGGGAGAGAGAGAGGAGAGAGAGAGAGAGAGAGAGGGGAGGGAAGGGCGGAGAGGAGTTGCTTCTCTCCCCTCCCCCCCTCCTCCCCCTCCCCTCCTCCCCTTCCTTTCCTCCCCTCTCTTCCCTCCCTTTCCTTCCCTTCCCCTCTACCTCCTCCATCCCCTCTCCTTCTTTCTCTTCTTCCTCTCCTTCCCCTTCCCTCTCCTTTCTCCCTCTCCCTCTCATTCTCTGTAGCCTCTACCCTCCCCCCCTCCCTCATGTTTCCCCCCCCCTCCCCCCCTTCCTCCCCCTTCCCCCTCCCTCTTCCCTTCTCCCCTCCTCTCCTCTCCTCCTCCTCCTTCCTTTTTCCCCGATGCCCTGCCCTTTCTCCCCCTTCCCTTTCCAACCCCGTACCCCCCCCCCCCCATTCTCCTTCCTCCCCCCCCCCCCCCCCCTTTTTTTTTTTTTTTCACC
>CM042853.1:835263-930263 GCA_023658055.1 Thaleichthys pacificus | reverse complement strand
CAGAGCAGTGCTACACAGAGGTGTCTGATCTGAAGGTACACACACACACACACACGCTCAGAGCAGTGCTACACACACACACACACACAAACACGCTCAGAGCAGTGCTACACAGAGGTGTCTGACCTTAAGGTACACACACACACACGTTTTGTTTATCTATCCTTGTGCGGACTCAGAATTCAGTCCAACTGAAAATCTACCTTCATTGTAACCTTAACACAAAAACCTAACCTGAACCCTAAATCTAAGCCTCCTAACATTAACCTTAAACTATCCCTAACTCCTCACCCCTACCCTGAGTGTTATTACAACTCTAACCCTAATTATAATCCTTAATTCCATATCAATAGAAGTTGAGGTTGTGGGGGGTAAGAAGATGTCCTTCCAGTCGAATCTGTCTTAGTTCTACTTCTGATCCCCACAAGGGTAGTAAGACACACACACACACACACACAGAGAAACATACACACACTCTCCCAGTTGACGCGTGGCCTGTTCCCAGGTGATCCACTGGAACTCCCCTAAGAAGCTGCGCGTGAAGAACAAGCATGTGGAGTTCTTCAGGAACCTCTACCTGACCTTCCTGGAGTACGACGGCAACCTGCTGAGGAGAGAGCTGTTCGGCTGCCCCAGCCCGGCCTCACCTGAGGGCCTAGGGGTCAGTACACGCAAACCAGGCCTCACCTGAGGGCCTAGGGGTCAGTACACGCAAACCAGGCCTCATCTGAGGGCCTAGGGGTCAGTACACGCCAACCAAAACCCCCCTTCTTCCTAGTCCTCAGCCCCTAGATAAGGGTCTTGTATATTTACCCAGAGTTCAGATCTGGGGGTAGGCCTCTTTGCACCCAAGGAATACTGAACACAGAATCATTCTTATACAGGATAACAGTTACATCTTCAATTTCCCTAACATACATGTCCACACACCCTGACTGGTCTGTGCTGTGCAGCTACAGGAAGCTCTGGAGGAGCTGGACGAGGACGACCAGTGTTATGATTTCCGTCGTGAGCGAATCACAGTCCACCGTGTGCACCTGTACTTCCTGCAGTACGAGGACACGCCCCTCCTCGAGGACACGCCCCCCGGAGACGACAATGACATCACCTTGGTCGCTCAGCTGTCCATGGACAGGTACACACACACACACACACACTGTACACACACACTGTACACACACACTGTACACACACACACACTGTACACACGTTACACACATAACATCCCGCTGGCCGCTCAGCTGTCTTGCTGTGTGTCGTCCAGGCTGCAGATGCTGGAGGCGATCTGTAAGCACTGGGAGGGCCCCGTCAGTCTGGCCCTCTACCTGTCAGACGCCGAGGCCCAGCAGTTCCTGCGCTACGCCCAGGCCTCCGAGGTGCTGAAGGGCCGCACCAACGTGGGCTACCACATCGTCTACAAGGAGGGCCAGTTCTACCCCGTCAACCTGCTGAGGAACGTGGCCCTCAGGAACGCCAACACACCCTATGTGTTCCTGGCGGACGTCGACTTCCTGCCCATGTACGGCCTCTACGATTACCTCAGGTAAGACCAGCACACGTCAGTCTGGGGCTTCAGTCGGGTTAGACTCTTAGGTTGTAGATGCATTTGATGAAACTTTTTTTATTCTTACGAAACAAACGGTTTGGTGTTATGTTGGATCGAAGCGTTGCCGGGCACCACATTAGCAAGATCCACCAGCCAAACGCTGCTCAAATATGCAAGAGGATAGTCAATATTCTATACTCACCGGCACTAAAAACTATGGTCATCTATTGAGCTGCAGGCTATTGAGCTAAAAAATTAACATTCACACAAGCCAGCTGGCCACTGGACAGAAGACTGAGTTTCTCCCCTGGTGTGTGTGTCCTGGTGTGTGTGTGTGTCCTAATGTGTGTGTGTGTCCTGATGTGTGTGTCCTGGTGTGTGTGTGTCCTGGGGTGTGTGTGTCCTGGTGTGTGTGTGTCCTGGTGTGTGTGTCCCCTGGTGTGTGTGTCCCCTGGTGTGTGTCCTGATGTGTCCCCTGGTGTCCCCTGCAGGAAGGCGGTGGTGCAGCAGGACATGGCCCACACCAGGAAGGCTCTGGTGGTTCCTGCCTTCGAGACACTCAGATACAGACTCTCCTTCCCCAAGTCCAAAGCAGAGCTGCTCTCCATGCTGGACATGGGGACACTCTACACCTTCAGGTACGCCAGCAGCTCATTGGTCAGGCTGAGTGGATCCAGCAGCTCATTGGTCAGGCTGAGTGGATCCAGGTGTCCTAGTAGCTCATTGGTCAACATGAATGTAGCAGTCGTCGTCGACAGGAGTCCACAACATGTCAGAGAAGGGATGATGTTATTTCATAGATTATCGTTTGGCTTCATGTTGGTCGGCCTCTGGCTCCTGTTGCTAGGTACCACGTCTGGACCAAGGGCCACGCCCCCACGGACTACGCCAAGTGGCGTACGGCGACCACGCCCTACCGGGTGGAGTGGGAGGCGGACTTTGAGCCGTACGTGGTGGTGAGGAGAGACTGTCCTGAGTATGACCAGCGCTTCGTCGGGTTCGGCTGGAACAAGGTGGCCCACATCATGGAGCTGGACGCTCAGGTACCGTGTGTGTGTGTGTGTGTGTGTAGATACACCGGTACCGTGAGTGTGTGTGTGTGTGTGTGTGTGTGTGTGTGGTGTAGATACACAGGTACCGTGTTAGTGTGTGGGGGGAGGTGTTTGTGTGTGTGTGTGTGTGTGTGTGTGTAGATACACAGGTACCGTGAGTGTGTGTGTGGGTGTGGATGCACAGGTACCGTGAGTGTGTGTGTGTGTGTGTGGATGCACAGGTTCCGTCCACAGTAGTTAAGCCCACTCATTAAAAGGCTGCTGGATTTCTGTCTTGTGGTTTTCAGTTCATCCTCAAAGGCTCCGAGCCTTCTGAAGACACACAGCCTTGTAATGCCGGTGCACTCAAAGCTGCTTAGCAAGCTTGGATGTTGATTAAGATTACTGATGCACAGATTAGACCCAATTAGATTTTATGCACGCTCATGTTTGAGGAATAATAGATGTTGTAATGGAGTATATATCAGTGATCCATCTGTTCTGCTGCTTTCCTTGTAAAGTTATATCTCCAATGAGTTAGGTTAACACTTTACATGAAGGTTACATGTTGTAGTATATATACTTATACTTGTTGCTGTTCATTTCTTTGCTCTTTCTGCTATTTTTGCTGCTTGTGTGTTTTATTATATACATATATTTGAGTTCATTTGAAGTTTGAAGTTGTATCAATGCTGCACTGTATGTGCATGACGTGTGACACCAGGTTAACGTCACACGAGTCTGTAAATCTGTCCTGGATGTGGTTTCTCCCGTAGGAGTACGAACTGACGGTTCTTCCTAACGCCTTCATCATCCACATGCCTCACGCCCCCAGCTTCGACATCTCCAAGTTCCGCTCCAGCCCAGCATACCGCTCCTGCCTGACCACCCTGAAGGAAGACTTCCACCAGGACATGTCCCGCAAGTACGGCTCCGCCGCCCTCAAGTACCTCACAGCCCAGAGGAACATCTAGCCTCCCTGGTGCCCTCGGCCTGGTGCCCCCGGCCTGGTGCCCCCGGCCTGGTGCCCCCGGGCGGGGCGGAGGTGCTGCCTGCAGGGGTGGACACTGCGCTGGGTCCTGAGGTCCTGCTGAGGGACACACGGCTCCTCACCGTCACACTGGAATAACTACAGAAGTCTGACAGGAAGGACTCACCTGACGGATTGACCAAACACAAAGGGTGACTTAATGCTTTAAGGATGTGGATCTGCTGGATGTCAGGATTCTGTTTGACAATCAGGCCTCTTTCTGATATGCAGAGATGATCTGTGGAGGACTGGGGGGGTGGAGGACTGGGGGGGGGGAAGAGAGCTGTAGGATGTGTCACATGAGAATCAAGTCACATCTGACCCACAGGATGAAACTCTGGTCTCACGTCCAGAGACCAGTCAAACTGGAGGCACATTTAAGCCTTATGGTTTTCCATAATATTTAATAAGATATTTAAAGAGTATTTTTATTTCTCGAGGTGCAAATGATTCTTAATGGAGAATGATCGATGTTTTTATCAAAACATGTTGCATAATTATAATGTTTTATTTTATTTATATTATTTTCCTTTATTTTTTGCCCCTCTTGTTAAGAACATACTCTGTACATCTGGGTGTGGATTATTCTGGAAAATTAGGTTTGTGTGGAAGGGTGGTAATGCTGAACTGTACACTGATGAAGTGAAACACAATTCACTGTTGCAGAGACAAATTGAACAGACTTAATTCAGGATTTAATGCAGTTTCTAGTTTATGTATTTGACTTAAGAGTAGTAAAGCTGACAGCTAGGTACTTGAACAGGTGACAGGTTTGTCATAAACAGTTCTCTTCCTAAATTACCTGGAACATGATAAGATATCAAACATGACACATCGATGTTTCGATGAAGCTATTTTAGTCTCCAGATCTGAGTGTTCAGTTTAATGGCAACACAATCAGTTCACCAGGGTACATGTAATATGTACTCATATGTGAGTGTGTGTGCGCAAGTGTGTGTGTGTGTGTGTGTGTGTGTGTGTGGTCTAGCCCAGAGTGATACCATCTCTTTTGTCTCTCGTCACATTGATAAACTTCATCTCTCCTCCTCTCCTCCTCTCATCTCTCATCATCTCCTCCTCTCATCTCTCCTCTCCTCCTCTCCTCTCCTCCTCTCCATCTGTATTATGTATGGGACAAAAGGTATATAAATAAAATATTACGATCATGTGACTGTCAACGAGCAACACTGGACGATAAGAGGACTTGTGTTGATGCATCTGCAGTCACAGGGTCACCAGAGAGAACTCAACACGGGTTACCATAGGGACGCGTATGCAAATCTACCAGGACCCCCCCCGCCCCCCCTGCAGTAAAGCTAGTGCCTTTGCTGTGAAAGAGTGATTGTACTGTGGTGCGTACCAGTGGGCCTGCATGGCGTCAGGCTCGCGCTAATATCGTTGACTCAAATCAATCATATTTTTCTATGTAGGGGGACAAAGTGCTTTAAATAAATCTGATCTTTTTTCAAATCGTTTTTTTGTCCTGAATTTGTTACTTTGCGATGTTGAGCAGATGAGAGATGTTGATGAGCTCTCAGCTGGAGGCTGGGGCATCTTCAGACGTTTAATGATCATCATTACTGTTCAACAACAAGCTCTTGTCATTTTTTCTTGTATGAATGTACTGTCTGCACTGACATCTACTCCAAAAAGCACGCACGCACACACACACACGTACACACACACATACACACACACACGTACACGTACACACACACACACACACAGACTGATCTACTCAGGATGAAAACAAAAGCCAACTGCTACCCCCCTGTCAGCGGTTTTGTACAGTGACGTTTATTACAGCGCTGGGAAATTGAATTGTCTCTTGTATGAGACAGAACTGTGAAGTGAAGCGCTTCCTCCTCTCCCGCCTCCCGTGTGTGTAGGAACAAGCCAGCCGATACGATGGGAACCTTCAGGAAGACCTGGAAGATGAGTTGCAGCTCCTCTGCGGTGCCAGTATGTTTACCACACATGCCCACACATGGATGTGTTTAAGATGTACATACAGTAAGGCACAGATGGGAAGTATTGTGTATATATAATTGTATTTAAGTAGATTTTTCTGGTATCAGTACTTTACTATGAAAAAATAAAAAAGAACGTTTCATTTGTAACTCCTTAAATTTTATACACAATTATCTCTACTTTCTACTTCTTACATTTTCAAGCCGGCTTGTTACTTAAGAATATTTTTGAATACAATGTTCGAAATAAAAGTTTGCATCATTGATAAATACTTGATGAGGACGGTACTTTACTCTGGCAGCCACCAGGTACAGTAATAAACCACCAGGTACAATAATAGACCTATCAGGGGAATCCAATATTGGATTCACTGACAGGATCAATGTTTGTGTGTCGAGCTGAAAAACTCTCTCTAACTCCCCCTCGCACCTCCCAGCCCTCTGCTCTGCTGATGAAGAGCAGTAAACATCTTTATTTTCTCCTTCGGTCAATAAAGGAGCAGATGTCCCCCCCCTCCTGACCCTGGTAGGTGGGCAGTAACCCCCCCCCCCCCCCCCCCACAGTAACAGATCATATTCCCCCCCCCCCCCCACAGTAACAGATCATATTTTCTCCCCCCCCCACAGTAACAGATCATATTCCCCCCCCCCACAATAACAGATCATATTTTCTCTCCCCCCCACTGTAACAGACCCAGGTATCCCTGGGTCAGGTCAGTCTCTCCCTGGGTCTCTCTGGGTCAGGTCAGTCTCTCCCTGGGTCTCTCTGGGTTGTGGTGATGCTGTGCAGATCTGGATCTGCTGGTGAGCTCACTGAATACCAGGTCGGTTTCATCCGTGAGAAGCTCTCACTTGGGAGATCACGTGATCTCAGACCCTCTCTGTTGCAGGGATGTGTCCCCTTCCTGCTTTACACACACACAGTGTGTAGGTGTGTGTGTGTGTGCCTCTGTCTGTTCACTGTTCCACACTCTGCCCCAAGCCTCCAATCACAGTCTGAATCCCTCATGTGGAACCCGGGAAGAAACACCTGCTTACAACATCTGCTTCTTCTGTCCACCAGCTGGGCTGCTTACAAAACTGCATGTGTGTCCATACATCATTACATGTTTGTCTGCCTATATGTCTGTGTGTACAGTACAACATGTGTTGGAGGATGAGGGGAGGGGGGTGAGAGGAGGGGGGGAGGGGGGTGAGAGGAGGGGGGGGAGGGGGTGAGAGGAGGGGGGAACATCAGGGGTTTTTGATAATCTGTTTTGTGTAGCAGCTTTGGCTGCTGGGAAGCTTATTGATGTGCAGTGAGATCATTACAATAATGCCAGCCAGACCTCGTGTTAGAGGCAGCTGCCTTCATATTAGAGGCAGCCAGACCTCGTGTTAGAGGCAGCTGCCTTCATATTAGAGGCAGCCAGACCTCGTGTTAGAGGCAGCTGCCTTCATATTAGAGGCAGCCAGACCTCGTGTTAGAGTCAGCTGCCTTCATATTAGAGGCAGCTGCCTTCATATTAGAGGCAGCCAGACCTCGTGTTAGAGGCAGCCAGTTGAATGCGTTGAGAGGATTTGGCTCTAAATGGGAATTGGCAAATGTTCTGTCCCTTAGTGCTGTGTGCTAGATTAGAGAATCATTTAGTGCTGTAATCACTGGAATCCTGTTATCTGGGGCTGGCACACACACACACACACACCCTCACGCCACAGACACACACACACACACACACCCCTCACGCCACACACTCAGACACACACACACACACACCCCTCACGCCACAGACACACTCAGACACAGACACCCCTCACGCCACAGACACACACTCAGACACACACACACACACACACCCCTCACGCCACAGACACACACACACACACACACCCCTCACGCCACACACTCAGACACACACACACACACACCCCTCACGCCACAGACACACACTCAGACACACACACACACACACACACACACCCCTCACGCCACAGACACACACACACACCCCTCACGCCACACACTCAGACACACACACCCCTCACGCCACAGACACACACTCAGACACAGACACCCCTCACGCCACAGACACACACTCAGACACACACACACACACACACACCCCTCACGCCACAGACACACACTCAGACACACACACTCTTCATGGCACAGAAACACACACAGGCACACACACACCTGTGTGTGGCATGAGAAAAGAGAATGTGTGTGTGTGTGAAGTCTGTAGGGTTAGGGTCTCTCCTTACGGACCAAGCAGCATCAGGGAACCAGCGGTCAGAAGGTTAGGGTTCAGGAGCAGAACCACAGGCAGCAGGTTAGATATGAGAGTGAAACTCTTTCAAACGGAGGAGGTGCAGCTGGATCGACTGACACACATGGTAACCATGACAATGAGAGATGGCACTCGACCTGTAATTAATCTTCCCTCCCTCCCTCCTCCCCCTCCCAACCCTGCTATCATTGTTACACACCACCATCTGTACACACACACACACACACAGAGGGAAGGCGGATCAGAGCAGAATGAAGTCATGTTAACATCCCTCTGAAAATGTTCTATTCATTCAGCCAATGACAGGCTTCTGTCTGGTTAGAACGCAGGAAGGCTTTCAGAGCTGCATGGCAAAGTGCCAATTATGTTGTAGATAAGATCATTGTTGAGAAGGGGCATGAACACAGTGATTTCAGAGTGATCTGGAGACTGTGTGAGTCAGAGTGATCTGGAGACGCCCCCCCCCCCCCCCTCCTACAGTCTATCTGTGTGTGCGTTTATAAACTCTGTTTTTATTGTGTGTGAGAACATGCTTACTTGCAGGAAACCCAGAGCTGATGAGCGTGAGGTGACTTACCCTCCTCCTCTCTCTCCTCCTCCTCCTCTCCTCCTCTCCCTCTCCTCCTCTCTCCTCTCCTCTCCTCCTCCTCTCCTCCTCCTCTCCTCCTCCTCCTCTCCTCCTCGTCTCCTCCTCCTCTCCTCCCCCTCTCCCCCTCCTCTCCTCTCCTCCTCCTCTCTCCTCTCCTCCTCTCCCCCTCCTCTCCCTCTCCCTCTCCGTCTCCCTCTCCTCTCCTCCTCCTCCTCCTCTCTCCATTCTCAGAAGCACCCACACTGTCACTCGCTGACGTGTGCAGGAAACTGGTGTGTGTGGTATTTTGCTGTGTGTGTGTGTGGTATTTTGCTGTGTGTGTGTGTGGTATTTTGCTGTGTGTGTGTGTGTGGTATTTTGCTGTGTGTGTGTGTGGTATTTTGCTGTGTGTGTGTGTCGAGGACTGGGCTCTCCTCCACCCTACTCTCACCAGTATCTTATGATTACCTGAATGTTATGGTAGAGTTTTGATGATGTTTATTTCCTGTCAGCATTATCCACCAGAAAACCTTTCCTAAGCGTTTTCAAGCCATGCTTAAGTTACAGTCTGACGCCCCTCCCACAGCCCCCCTCCCGCCCTCACCCCTCCAATCCTCACCCTCCAACCTTAACACTATAAACGTAACTCTCTCTTTCTCCTCTCTCCTCTCCCCTTGCCTCCTGTCTCTCTCGTCCCCCCCCTCCCCCCTCTCTGTTCTTCTTAAACATCACACAGGGCTCTGAGGAGCAGAGAGCCTCTTGGAGCCTGTGTTCCTCGTTAGGGAACAGGAACAGGGACTAGCTCTTATTATAAAGGATCGAACATTGATCGTGTTTTAGGATGAATGCTGATGTTGTGCATGGCTGCTCCCTGGTGTGTATGCTAGCGTGTGCATGTGAGCGAGTGTGAGTGTGTGTGTGTGCTGTAGTAATGATTACATGGTGAACAGGGAGCCTCGGGCCTTGATGGAAGTGTTGTCATGATTGGAGGATAACAACCATGTCTGACTGGTTAAAACCTCTCCTCCTCCTCCTCCTCCTCCTCCTCCTCCTCCTCTCCTCTCCTCCTCCTCCTCTCTCCTCCTCCCCTCTCCCTCCTCCTCCTCCTCCTCCTCCTCCTCCTCCTCCTCCCCCGTGCCTCCTCCTCCTACTCTCCTCATGTTTCTGTATACCCTCCTCTCTGGATCCCTTCGTTCTTGTGTATTTAAGATCACAGAGGGAGATCTCAAAGTCTTCCAATTTGAAGAAGCATCTCTCTCTCTCTCTCTCTTATTGGCATGACAGTTCAGGTTGAGCAGTATTGCCAAAGCAGTCCACATTGAAGGGACATTTTAACATATATATCATAACATATAACAAGGAGTCTAACAATAATAATATGACAACATAGCAGTAGCATAGAGAGTTGGAGACTGTAGAAAAGTGACAGATAAATGTCTGTCTGTCTCTCTCTGTCTCTCTCTCTGTCTCTCTCTCTGTCTCTCTCTCTGTCTCTCTCTGTCTCTCTCTGTCTATCTCTCTGTCTCTCTCTCCTGTGTGGCAGGAAACTGTCCTGTTAACCTTCTTACACGCACACACTCTCCTCACTCACTCACTCACACACTCACCACTCACACTCTCTCACACTCTCTCCAGAGAGACAAACTCAGAAACCACGGCCCCCGGTTGCCATGGCGATCTCACCCTGTGAGTGTTTGAGGAACGGGGTTGTTGCATCCTTGTTCCCGACGGTTACCGTCTCCTTTCATGCTCCTGTGGAACACTGCAGGCTGGGCGCCTCCCACCTGGTCCAGGCACACACACACACACACACACTCACACAGTGCACACACACACACACACACACACTCACACACGTGCACACACACACACACACACACACTCACACACTCACACACGTGCACACACACACACACGTGCACACACACACACACACACACACACACACACACTCACACACTCACACACGTGCACACACACACACAATGTGCACACACACACACACACACACTCACACACGTGCACACACACACACACACACACACACACACACACACACACACACTCACACACGTGCACACACACACACACACACACACACACACACTCACACACTCACACACGTGCACCACACACACACACGTGCACACACACACACACACACACACACACTCACACTCACACACTCACACACGTGCACACACACACACACACACACACACACACACACTCACACACGTGCACACACACACGTGCACACACACACACACACTCACACACGTGCACACACACACTGTGCACACACACACACACACTCACACACGTGCACACACACACACACGTGCACACACACACACACTCACACTCACACACTCACACACTGTGCACACACACACACATATGCACAACGTTATAAACAAAGAGGCGCAAACTAATAATCTTTGATTAAAGAGGTTAGAGGGTTAGAGACCTCCATCTCGATTAGGGTTAGAGACCTCCATCTCGATTAGGGTTAGAGACCTCCATCTCGATTAGGGTTAGAGACCTCCATCTCGATTAGGGTTAGAGACCTCCATCTCGATTAGGGTTAGAGACCTCCATCTCGATTAGGGTTAGAGACCTCCATCTCGATTAGGGTTAGAGACCTCCATCTCGATTAGGGTTAGAGACCTCCATCTCGATTAGGGTTAGAGACCTCCATCTCGATTAGGGTTAGAGACCTCCATCTCGATTAGCTAAATCAGTCTGGACCTGTTCCCTGGAGAAATCAGACCCATGTTAGACAGCAGGACACAACCTAACCCTAACCCTAACCCTAACCCAGCAGGACACAACCTAACCCTAACCCTAACCCTAACAGAGGAGAGGAGGAGGACAACCTAACCCTAACCCTAACAGAGGAGGAGAGGGAGGACAAACCTAACCCCTAACCCCTAACCCTAACCCCTAACCCATAAACAGAGGAGAGGAAGAGGACAACCTAACCCTAACTCCTAACTCCTACCAGAGGAGAGGAGGAGGACAACCTAACCCGAACCCTAACCCTACAGAGGAGAGGAGGAGGACAACCTAAACCCTAACCCTTAACATTCCTAGTCTGAACAGAGGAGAGTAGGAGGAGGACACCCCTAACATAACCCTAACCCTAACACCTAACAGAGGAGCGGAGGAAGGACAACCTAACCCTAACCCTAACCCTAACCCTAGTCTGAACAGTAGGAGAGGAGGAGGGAGGACAACCTAACCCATAACCCTAACTAGAGGAGCTAGGAGATGGAGGACACCTAACCCTAACCCTAACCCTGAGTCTGGAGTCAGGTGGCGAGTGGTAGAGAATCGGGCTAGTAACCAGAAGGTCGCTGGTTCGATTCCCGGCCGTGTCAAATGACGTGTGTCCTTGGGCAAGGCACTTCACCCTACTTGCCTCGGGGGGAATGTCCCTGTACTTACTGTAAGTCGCTCTGGATAGAGCGTCTGCTAAATGACTAATGTAAATGTATGTCCTGAACAGAGGAGCAGGAGGACAAACCTGAACCCTAACCCTAGTACTGAACAGAGGAGAGGAGGAGGTAGGACAAACCTAACCCTAGTCTGAACAGAGGAGAGTGAGGAGGACAACCTAACCCCTACCCTAGTCCCTGAACAGAGGAGATGCAGGAGGAGGACAACCCTAACCCTACCCTACCTGTACCTCTCAGTCTGAACAGAGGCAGAAGGAGGACACCTAACCCTAACCCTAGTCTGAACAGAGGATGGGGAGGGAGGAGGCAACCTAACCCTAACCTAGTCGCAGGAGGAGGAGGAGGCAACCTAACCCTAACCCTAGTCTGAACAGAGGAGAGGAGGACAACTACCAACCTACCTATTGAACAGAGGAGAGGAGGAGGAACACCTAACCCTAGTCTGAACAGAGGAGAGGAGAGGAGGACAACCTAACCCTAACCCTAGTCTGAACAGAGGAGAGGAGGAGGAGACAACCTAACCCTAACCCTAGTCTGAAACAGGAGAGGGGAGGAGGACAACCTAACCCTAACCCTAGTCTGAACAGAGGAGAGGAGGACAACCTAACCCTTAACCCTAGTCCTGAACAGAGGAGAGGAGGAGGAGGACAACCTAACCCTAGTCTGAACAGAGGAGAGGAGGAGGACAACCTTGTCTCCTCCAGGAGTTTTATTAGCCTCCTTACTGACCAATGAGAGAGGAGACTGCAGGTTCATTTAGAGGTTTGTCGTGGAAACGTATTAGCATAGCGTGACAGGGTGGAGGAGGGCAAGGTCGCAGCCAAGGTCATGTGGATCACGTCTGAGGCGGGAAATAGGTCGTGTAGGTTGGAGGCCAAGTGGTGTCAGACGTGTGTTGTAGTGTAGAGTGTGTGTATGAAGCATGTGCGTGTCGTGTTGAGACCACCCGAGCTACTAGGGTGATGTATAACACTATTATCGTCAATCCTAGTGGTTTTCGTGTTTGTTCACTCGCCTGTCAGCTGGAGAAGAGATTCTGTCACCGGTGCCTTTGCCTACAAACTCATTCTAATGAAACTACATCCTACCTCTCACTCTTTCCCCTGTTCCTCTCCCTCCTGCCCCTCTCTACTCCCTCCTCTCACTCTCCTCCTCCCCTCCTCTCCTCAACGCCCGTTCACTCTCCTGCTACTCCTCTGTCCCCTTTCCTCCTCGTCCTCGATGTCCTACCTCCCCTCTCCCTCCTCCGGCGGGACCCTCATATACCTACCTCCTCTCCTCTTCTCGTCCTCTCCTCCTCCGCCTCCTCTTCACTCTTCCTCCTCTGTCCTCCCTCCCCACCTCCGTCATCTGCCCCTTCCTCCTCCTCTCCCCATCCCTCTCCAGGGAGAAGGGAGAGGTTGCGGGTAGCTAGAAGTCTAAAGCGGTGCGTAGGTTACACAGCACACACACACACTATGTACAAACATAACATCACACGAGCCACAGAGACAAACATACACACCTACATAAACATACTCATGCACCCTCCTCTCTTTCTCTCTCTACACACACACACACACTAACACACACACACACACTGCTGCCCCCAGACTGGAAGACAGAGGACTTCATCAAAACGGAAGCAGTAACTCAGTCTGAGTCAGCAGCGAGAACAGAAGAAGAAGGAAGAGAACCAGAAACTGAGCTGTGTTCGTTGTTTGAGAACGGCCAAGAAACTGAACCCTGTCATCTGGGGACCTGTTGAGGGCGGGGGGGGCGGGGGGGGGGTGGGGGGGGCGGGCGGGCGGGGGGGGGGGGCGGGGGCGGGGGAGGGGGGGCAGGGGAGAGTGGTCCTATCTGGACGGCTCCAGTCCCAGTGCTGCTTAGGGAAGGAAATTCCCATCTATCTTCATCTGTTCCACCTGCTCTGCTGCTACACACACACAAGCAAACAGACACATGCCCACGCACGCACACACACGTACACACACACGTACACACAAAGCAAACAGATGCATCAAACACTCACAAGACCAAAGAGTCTCTCTAGACATTATCTAACCCTAACCCTCCTGGTTCTCTCTGTCTCTCTGTCTCTCTCTCCCCGTCCTCTGTCTCTGTCTCTCTCTCCCGTC
Organism: Thaleichthys pacificus; assembly: GCA_023658055.1. NCBI lineage: Eukaryota > Metazoa > Chordata > Actinopteri > Osmeriformes > Osmeridae > Thaleichthys > Thaleichthys pacificus. The sequence goes on along the minus strand of CM042853.1, from coordinate 916,270 downwards.
TCGTCTCTGCCTCTCTCTCTCTGTCTCCCCGTCTCTCTCCCCGTCTCCGTCTCTGCCTCTCTCCCCGTCTCCGTCTCTGCCTCTCTCTCTCTGTCTCTGTCTCTCCGTCTCTCTCCTCTGTCTCTCACAGGGTATGTGAGGAGGTATACAGGGAACCAGAGCATTGAGGCAGACAGACAGACAGGCAGACAGGCAGACAGACAGGGTGAGCTGTGCTCCTCTGTTCCACTGTCTTGTACCTGACAGGCTGAAACGAACACACACACACACACACACTCCTTCTTTTTGTTTGAAAATCTAAATCCACTGTCAGTTTATCATACAGCTTTTGTTCTGAGCTCTCAGTCCATGCTGAATGTTCTAGAAGGGCTATTCTAGTCTAAGCTGGAATGTTCTAGAAGGGCTATTCTAGTCTAAGCTGAATGTTCTAGAAGGGCTGTTCTAGTCTCAGCTGAATGTTCTAGAAGGGCTGTTACTAGTCCATGCTGGATGTTCTAGAAGGGCTGTTCTAGTCCATGCGTGGTGTTCTAGAAGGGCTGTTTCTAGTCTCAGCTGGATGTTCTAGAAGGACTGTTCTAGTCCATGCTGGATGTTCTAGAAGGGCTGTTCCTAGTCCATGCTGGATGTTCTAGAAAGTGCTGTTCTAGTCTCAGCTGAATGTTCTAGAAGGGCTGTTCTAGTCCCTGCTGGATGTTCTAGAAGGGCTGTTCTAGTCCATGCTGAATGTTTCTAGAAGGGCTGTTCTAGTCTCAGCTGAATGTTCTAGAAGGGCTGTTCTAGTCTCAGCTGAATGTTCTAGAAGGGCTGTTCTAGTCCATGCTGGATGTTCTAGAAGGGCTGTTCTAGTCCATGCTGAATGTTCTAGAAGGGCTGTTCTAGTCCATGCTGAATGTTCTAGAAGGGCTGTTCTAGTCTAGCTGGATGTTCTAGAAGGGCTGTTCTAGTCTCAGCTGAATGTTCTAGAAGGGCTGTTCTAGTCTCAGCTGGAATGTTCTAGAAGGGCTGTTCTAGTCCATGCTGAATGTTCTAGAAGGGCTGTTCTAGTCTCAGCTGAATGTTCTAGAAGGGCTGTTCTAGTCTCAGCTGGATGTTCTAGAAGGGCTGTTCTAGTCTCAGCTGGATGTTCTAGAAGGGCTGTTCTAGTCCATGCTGAATGTTCTAGAAGGGCTGTTCTAGTCTCAGCTGAATGTTCTAGAAGGGCTGTTCTAGTCTCAGTTCGGGATGCTTCTATAAGGGCTGTTCCTAGTCCATGCTGAATGTTCTAGAAGGGCTGTTTAGTCTCAGCTGAATGTTCTAGAAGGGCTGTTCTAGTCTCAGCTGGATGTTCTAAGAAGGGCTGTTCTAGTCTCAGCTGAATGTTCTAGAAGGGCTGTTCTAGTCTCAGCTGGATGTTCTAGAAGGGCCTGTTCTAGTCCATGCTGAATTGTTCTAGAAGGGCTGTTCTAGTCTCAGCTGGACTGTTCTAGAAGGGCTGTTCTAGTCTCAGCTGGATGTTCTAGAAGGGCTGTTCTAGTCCATGCTGAATGTTCTAGAAGGGCTGTTTCAGTCTCAGCTGAATGTTCTAGAAGGGCTGTTCTAGTCTAGCTGGAGTTCTAGTAAGGGCTTGTTCTAGTCCATGCTGAATAGTTCTAGAAGGGCTGTTCTAGTCTCAGCTGAATGTTCTAGAAGGGCTGTTCTAGTCTCAGCTGGATGTTCTAGAAGGGCTGTTCTAGTCCATGCTGAATGTTCTAGAAGGGCTGTTCTAGTCTCAGCTGAATGTTCTAGAAGGGCTGCTTTCTAGTCCATGCTTGACTGTTCTAGAAGGGCCTGTGCTAGTCCTCAGCTGACTGTTCAGAAGGGCCTGTTCTGCGTCCATGCTGATGTTTCTAGAAGGGCTGTTCTAGTCTCAGCTGAATGTTCCTAGAAGGGCTGTTCTAGTCTCATGATGAATGTTCTAGAAGCAGTTCTAGTCTCAGCTGAATGTTCTAGAAGGGCTGTTTCTAGTCCATGCTGGATGTTCTAGAAGGGCTGTTCTAGTCCATGCTGGATGTTCTAGAAGGGCTGTTCTAGTCTCAGCTGAATGTTCTAGAAGGGCTGTTCTAGTCTCAGCTGGATGTTCTAGGAAGGGCTGTTCTAGTCCATGCTGGAATGTTCTAGAAGGCTGTTCTAGTCTCAGCTGGATGTTCTAGAAGGGCTGTTCTAGTCATGCTGATGTTCTAGAAGGCTGTTCTATTATACCTCAGTTCCTCACATATTCTACATGTCTTCTGGTGTGGGGTGTGTAAGATGTGTGTGTGGGGTGTGTAAGATGTGTGTGAGCGTCGGACATCGACACTAACAACCTAATGAATCTATCACAGAACAGATTCATCAGGACCAGAGTATTCCAGCCAATCAGGGAGCTAACCAAGCATTCACCATGACGACCAGCATGGCTGGAGATGATTAACTAGTGCAACTGATTGACCTTGACAACTTTATCCTTCCTGTGTCCACACAGCGCACACACACGCAGATGCATATGGTAGCCTACAGAGGGACAGACGCGTGTGTGTGTGTCCTCCTCCTCCTGCTCCTCTCCTCTCCCTCCTCTACTCCTCCTCCCTCCTCTCCTCTTCCCTCCTCCTCCTCCTCCTCTCCTCCTCACTCCTCCTCCGTCCTCCTCCTCTCCTCCTGTCTCCTCCCTCTCCTCCTCCCTCCTCCTCCTCCTCCCTACTCTCCTCTCTCCGTCCTCCTCTCTCCTCCCTCCTCCCTCTCCTCCTCTCCTCCTCCCTCCTCTCCCCTCCTCTGCCCTCCTCCCCTCCTCCTCTCCTCCTCTCCCGCTCCTCCCACTCCTCCTCCTCTCCTCCTCCTCCTCCCTCCTCCTCCTCTCCTCTCTCCTCCTCCTCCTCCTCCTCCCTGCCTCCTCCTCCACCGTCCTCCTCCTTCCTCTCCTCCTCCCTCCCTCCTCTCTACTCCTCCTCGTCCTCCCTCCCCCCTCCCTCATCTGCCCCCTCCTCCTCCTCCCTCCTCTCCTCCTCCTCCTCCCTCCTCCTCCCTCTCCTCCCTCCTCTTCCCTTCCTCTCCTCCCCTCCTCCTCCTCCTCTCCTCTCCTCTTCCCTCCTCTCCTCCCTCCCCCCCTCCTCATCTGCCCCCTCCTCCTCCTCCTCCTCCTCCTCCCTCTCCTCCCACTCCTCCCTCCTCTCCTCCTCCTCCTCCTCCTCTCCTCCTCCTCTCTCTCCCTCCCCTCCTCTCCTCCCTCCCCCTCCTCCTCCTCCCCTCCCCTCCTCCCTCCTCCTCCCTCTCCTCCCTCCTCCTCTCCCCTCCTCCCCCCTCTCCTCCCTCCTCCTCTCCCTCCTACCATACTCCACATCCAGATGGGAGCCAATAAAGAGGAGATGGACTATAATAGGCCACTTATCAACCCTTATAAAGTTTATATGTGTGTGAGTGGTGGTGTGTGTGAGGGTGTGTGTGAGGGTGTGTGTGAGGGTGTGTGTGTGTGTGTGGGGGGGGGGGTGTGAGGCCTAGGGAGAGTCCTCAGTCTCTACTGTGAACAGACGGAAGGCTCACTAACCTCCTCTATTTCCACGGTAACAAGGTCAGTCACCACAGAGAGAAAGAAAGAGGGAGATATTATGAACCATCAAACATCTCACACCTGTCAGCTCTCCCATTGTGGACCTTTTTTCCTGCATCACACCTCTCTCTCTCTGTCTCTCTCTCCGCTCTCTCTCTCTCATCTCTCTCATCTCTCTCTCTCTGTGTCTCTCTCTCTCTCCTCTCTCTCTCTCTGTCTCTCTCTCTCCGTCTCTCTCTCTCTCTCCATTTCTCTTTCTTTTCTCTTTCCTTCTCCATTCATCCCACATGCTCCAATTATCTGAAATCTTTCAAATAACAGTGCCGTCCAACTTTTAATTTCAAACGTTCTCAATCCGTTCTATACCCACGACTTTGGCCATTGTGAAACCTCAGACTATAAATACACACACACACATGCTCGTACACACACACATACTCGTACACAAACACATGCTTGTACACACACATTCATCTTTGCATGTCTGAGTACCTTTAAGCAGAACCCTTATCTGTTGACATGTTGTACATGCTAGTGTAAACACGCTAGTGAACACACTAGTGAACACCCTACTGCAAATATGATCAACATTCAATCGACATCCCTGATACCTCTGGGGAAGTCTAATCCAGGAGTCTAATCCATTTCAATGTGAGTCCAATGACATAGCAGACACACACACACACACTCACATGAACACACACTCACATGAACACAGGCATGAAGACCTCATCAGCTTACACATTGCTGGAAGAAAAAAAAACTTGTCCAACTCCATTGATTTCTTTCTCGACGTGCTTAGAATAGTTGTGTTTCTATCAAGTTAATTAAACCCTTTAAAACATTCAGCATTTTTCGAAAAAAGCCTTTTCTGGGTCCGGTATCCAATCCCTCATGACATTTGCACACGTTTAGTATGCTGCGATGGTCTCCTGGATAATTGTGCTCGCATTGTGGAGTCACAACATTAATTAAAAATGACCTTTTGGAGGCAGCAATTAGTCAGGAAGGCTCCATTCCCCTAGAACAAAAGCACAGAATTAACAACAGTTTGCTTGAATCAATAACCATGTCTATAATGACCGCCAACAGACGGAAAGGCAGGGAACGAGTTTGAATGTTCGGAGAAATCATCTCTCATAACCACGGCTTGGTTAGCCAGTGAAAGGTCAGTGAAAGGTCAGTGAAAGGTCAGTGAAAGGTCACGCCACAGGAAGATGAGCGAGCTTCAACACCCGACACCCAAAACCAACCAGCCAGTCAGTCAGTGTGTTTGTAAAGCACCGTTTAAAACAACCAAACGGTCGACCAAAGCGTTTTACGCAGTTAAAGTATAGAGTACAGAAATGTACAAGCACTGCAACAATATCACAAGTAAACACACATCCAAACAGCTAGCCAGAAGACCTGAGGGTTTGACCCCCCTAATTAAGATTTGGACCCCCCAAAAGAGGTAAAAACAACAGGTCGGGGGTCGATACATTTATATATCGTTCTTAGCTGTAATCGTAAATATTTATGCCCTGGAGAAGAAGTTGACCCCCCCGATTGTCATTGTATCATTCGCAGTCTGATCAGACAGGTCTGTACCAACACACTGTACACACACACACACATACAGTACACACAGTTACACACACGTACAGTACAAACACACACACCCTGATCAGACAGGTCTGTACCAACACACTGTACACACACACGTACAGTACACACACACAGACATGTATAAACACACACACTACGCTGTAGTGGAGCAGGAGGAGTGTGTGTGGGCCCAGAGGTCAGAATAAGCATCTCTGGAATCCTCCGCTCTGCTTCCTTCATTAAAAGCCATTACAGGCTGATGGAGCCTTAATGAGAGCCTTTCCTGTCTTGCCCAGGGGAGACTAATCGCTGCCCGATTACCCTGTTTGGGAGGATGGCACGCAGGCCAGGATATATAGTCTGACACAGAGACCTAATCTCAGATCGTTCCTGTTCATCTGCTCTCAGCACTTCACCTCCTGAGGTTAAGAAGATGATGTTTAGCCTCATGGTGGGTCAGTCCACGTGGATGCTGCATCATGGGGATGGGGATAGGGGAGTGTGGGGGAGTGTGTGTGGGGGGGGGGGAGTGTGGGTGTGTGTGTGTGTGGGGTGTGTGTGTGTGTGTGGGGTGTGTGGGGGGGAGTGTGTGTGGGGGGGGGGGGGGGGGGGTGAGTGTGGGGTGTGTGTGTGTGTGGGGTGGTGTGTGGGGGGGAGTGTGTGTGGGGGTGTGTGTGTGTGGGGTGTGTGTGTGTGGGGGGAGTGTGTGTGTGGGGGGTGTGTGGGGGGAGTGTGTGTGGGGGGAGTGTGTGTGTGGGGGGAGTGTGTTGTGTGGGGGTGTGTGGGGGGACGTGTGTGTGGGGGGAGTGTGTGTGTGGGGGGGGGGATTGTGGGTGTGTGTGTGTGTGTGTGGGGGTGTGTGTGGGGGGGGAGTGTGTGTGGGGTGTGTGTGTGTGGGGTGTGTGTGTGTGTGTGGGGGGGTGTGGGGGGGGAGTGTGTGTGGGGGGAGTGTGTGTGTGGGGGGGGGAGTGTGTGGGGTGTGTGTGTGTGGGGTGTGTGTGGGGGGGAGTGTGTGTGGGGTGTGTGTGTGTGGGGTGTGTGTGTGTGTGGGGGGGGGTGCAAGGGGGCTCCAGACAGACAGCTCAAGGTCACCTCTGTTTTGACTGTTACCGGCAAAGATCCCTCAATCCCAGAACAAGCTGTTTGCCGGGAAATCGAGTGTGCTGAACTTTCTTAAAGCACATTTGGTTTTAAATGCTGGCAGAGGTGACTTATCTCTGAGCAGAGAGGGTGTCTCACCTGCAGGAAGGAACTCTGTCCAGGACTGAAGTGTCGGAGCGTCGCCCTGCTGGGGGAACAGCAGCTCTGGGAGATCAGATCCCTGATCTCTGACATGGATCACCCTCCCTCCCTCCCTATCTCCCTCCCTCCCACCCTCCCTCCCTCCCTCCCTCCCTCCCACCCTCCCTCCCTCCCTATCTCCCTTCCTCCCACCCTCACTAACAAGGACATCTAAATAGGTTATATTACCTTTTCCCGAATCTCAACCACTCTCACTCACCCCCCCCCACACCCTCTCACTCACCCCCCCCCCACACCCTCTCCCTCACTCACCCCCCCCCCCCCCCCCCCCCACACCCTCTCCCAATTCCTCATTTGCTCTTCTCTTGCTGTTATGTACACATCTCTCTCCCTCTCTCTCTCTCCCTCTCTCTCTCTCCCTCTCTCTCTCTGTCCCTCTCTGTCCCTCTCTCTCTCTCTCTCTCTCTCCCTCTCTCTCTCTCTCTCTCTCTCTTCCTCTCTTCACAGCAGGGTAAATCACATTAAGCTCTAATAGGAAGCTTAGCTGTGCACCCAGAGCACCATGGCCCATTACCCACTCCATTTTAAGAAGATCTATTCAGTAATAACCGCCGGTTACTGGAAATTAACCTGCCTTCCGGCCCGCGGCTGTGCTGTCCTGGGAGATGATCCTCTCACAGAGCCCGAGCCCCACCTAGGACAGCAGGAAGGAGGGGAGGCAGGGAGGGGAAGGGAGGGGAAGGAGGGGGAAGGAAGAAGTACCATACTTGAGAGAGAGACAGGTAGAAAAAGAAAGTGAGAGTGAAAGAGAGTGAGAGACAACTGAGGAGGGAGGAGAGACTGAAGAGAGAGCACAGAAGACAACTTTTACAATCCAGTGGTTCTTATCTGAACTCTTCTTATCAGACTGGGATTGATCCACTGGGCTGATCATAAACATCTCCACTCTCCAGTTTCACTCATACTTCATCTAAAACAAAGAGATCAGATCTTTCTCCCCTCTCTTTTGTCCTTGCTTTTCCATGCTCCATTTTCTCTCTCTCTTCTCTCTCTCTCCTCTTTCCATTTCCTCACTCTCTTCTCCTCTCCTCCTCTCTCCATTCTCTCCTCCCATCTGCCCATTTGATCCCTGGTTGCCTGGGAGACAGATTACTTCCCTTTACAATCCACCGCCAGTGTGTATAAAACCATCCTAAGGTCTTCTCCTCTCTCCCCATCCCTCCATCTCTCTCTCTCCCCATCCCTCCATCTCTCTCTCCCCATCCCTCCATCTCTCTCTCTCCCCATCCCTCCATCTCCTCTCTCTCTCTCTCCCCATCCCTCCATCTCTCTGTCTCCCCATCCCTCCATCTCTCTCTCCCCATCTCTCTCTCTCCCCATCCCTCCATCTCTTCTCTCTCTCTCCCCATCCCTCCATCTCTTCTCTCTCTCTCCCCATCCCTCCATCTCCTCTCTCTCTCTCCCCATCCCTCCATCTCTCTCTCCCCATCTCTCTCTCTCCCCATCCCTCCATCTCTCTCTCTCCCCATCCCTCCATCTCTTCTCTCTCTCTCTCCCCATCCCTCCATCTCCTCTCTCTCTCTCTCCCCATCCCTCCATCTCTCTCTCTCTCCCCATCCCTCCATCTCCTCTCTCTCTCTCTCTCCCCATCCCTCCATCTCCTCTCTCTCTCTCTCTCCCCATCCCTCCATCTCCTCTCTCTCTCTCTCTCTCTCCATCCCTCCTAACACTACAACACTCTCACAGGGACCTGCAGGTAAACCCCTCCAACACATGAAAAGCACAGACTACACCTCCCTCTCTCCCTCTCTCCCTCTCACACACACACAAACACTCTCCATGTCTCTATAGACACTCTGTCTCTGACTCAATTTCTCTGTCTCTCTATTTCTCTCTGTCTCTTTTTCTCTATATATTTTTGTCTCTATTTCAGAGTGTGTTGGAGTCTGGTGGGACTGCTGTTTCACCCAGTCCTGCTCCCAGCACTCTAATGTGGGGTGTTTTATGTGAAGCCAGGGGCTAAAGACTTTTGCCATCCTGCATTATAAATCTGTCAGAGAGCTGCTGCTCTCTAGTGTGTTTGGAGCCGCCAGTGTTTTCCTCCTCCTCCTCAGTCTGCCCCACACAAGGAGGGGAGGAGGGGGAGGGGAGGGGGAGCAGAGGGGGGAGGGGAGGAGAGAGGAGAGGGGGAGGGGAGGAGAGAGGAACCTGTCTGGTCTGAACCATCAAGGATGCAAAGCACAGATGTCACACTACAGAGAGGATCTGATTAATCCAATCTGAATTATTCAAATACTGCGAGGATTTTCTATAGTCCATAATTGGACAATAGCTTTGAGGGAAAGTCCCACCCTCTCATCTCTCCTGTAGCTTTGAGTGTGAGTCTAAACGTCCACGTGGCTCCTCTGATGTTCCTGCCGGGACCAGCAGAGTTCCATGTCTCTCTTATCTCTCTCTAACCTCAGCAGCGGGCTGTGGCCTTTGCCTGCGTGACACTCGGAGACAGAATGTTCTAGAAAACATCATTTATTTTCCAAACAACAGCAGAGCGGAAAATAAGATAACCAAGAAATTGACGTCTCAGTTATCTAGTTCCGCAACGGTTGTTGACAGTCTGTGCTTCGTCATAACCAGCTCAGGGCAATGACAAAGTGGGAGTCGACACAAGGGGATTTCAAAGGGAAAACAAATAATTTATTTAACAAGCAAAAACAGCCACTGCAGAAATGTCTGTATACTCTGGTGTTGTGGACTGTGGTGTTAGTCCTGAAGTGATCACTGAAAACCTCAGAGCTGTGTCTGTACTTGAGTGAAGTACATCTTCTGCTGTTGTGGATGTCTTCTTCTGCTGTTGTGGATGTCTTCTTCTGCTGTTGTGTACAGTATTTGTACTTCCTGGTGAGGCCTTGGAGGTAACCTTGGATGAGCTCCTATCACGGCACAGGAGGGGGGAGGGGCCTCCTGCCACCTGGACAGATGGCACCAAGAGACGTCCACACAGACAAGGGGAGGGGGGAGGCAGGGGGAGGCAGAGGGGAGGGGGGAGGCAGGGGGAGGCAGAGGGGAGGGGGGAGGCAGGGGGAGGCAGAGGGGAGGGGGGAGGGGGAGGCAGAGGGGAGGGGGAGGCAGAGGGAGGCAGGGGGAGGGGGGAGGCAGGGGGAGGCAGAGGGATGCAGGGGGGAGGCAGAGGGACGCAGGGGGGAGGAAGGGGGAGGCATGGGGGAGGCAGGGGGAGGGTGACACCTGCGGGGGGTGGAGGAGGCTAAGGGACAGAATGATTCAGCAGTTATTTAAGTTTGGCCAAAGTAACTGTCTTGAATGTACGTATAAACACACACACAACCTCCACACATACACAACCTCCACACACACACTATCCGGCCAGTGCCCTACGGTCCTCACCTCTCTGTAGGAGGTCCAGGATCTTGTCACACCATCACTCTGAGGAGGGCACACACATGCCCTCCACACACACACACACACGCCCTCCACACACACACACGCCCTCCACACACACACCCTCAACACACACACACAGCTTCAACACACACACACATACTTCCTGGAGTGGGCTGGGGAGAGGGTCATGAACCACACACACACACACACACACACACACACACACACACACACACACACACACACACACACACACACACACACACACACACACACACACACACACACACACACACACACACACACACACACACACACACACACACACACACACACACACACACACACACACACACAAGCCTCCAGCTGCTGCCTCCACTTGCCAACTGTGCTCGTTTAACCTCCTGTCTCACAGCACGACCAGTTTGAAGGAAAGCTACGCTCACAAACATCTCAGAGTGAGAGAGCGAGCGAGAGGGAGGGAGGGAGAGAGATAGAGAGAGGGAAAGAGAGAGAGAGAGGAAGGGGCAGACAGATGGAGAAATGCGTGGGAGAGAGACAGGTAGGAAGTGAGAAAGAGAAGGTAGAGAGAGCGAGGAGGAGAGCCAGTGGGAGGGTGTGTGGGGGAGGGTGTGTGTGGGAGGGTGTGTGGAAGGGTGTGTGGGGAGGGTGTGTGTGGGAGGGTGTGTGTGGAAGGGTGTGTGTGGAAGGGTGTGTAGGGGAGGGAGGGTGTGTGTGGGAGGGTGTGTGGAAGGGTGTGTGGGGAGGGTGTGTGTGGGAGGGTGTGTGTGGGAGGTGGAACTGGAAGACAGGAGCAGAAAATTGAATGTGTGGAACAGCAGATGGTAACTCATCTCTGTTTCCAGGAAGACATCACATTACCACCCAGTAGAATCTGATCTGGGGCAAGCTGCAACAGACACATGTGGCCATGCTGACCCCAGACCAGGGGGGGGGGGGGGGGGGGGCTGAGGGCCATGCTGACCCCAGACCAGGGGGGGGGGGGGGGCTGAGGGCCCATGCTGACCCCAGACCAGGGGGAGGGGGGGGGGGGGCCGGAGTGGAGGGGTTTGAAGCTGGCATCTGTGTGTCTGTGTGAAACTCTCTGAGGTTTCATGTGTTGCAGCTGAGTAGGAGGGCTTCAGTCCAGCCCTGATCGAGTCGCCTCACGTGCTTCAGGTACACGCGTGGTTTGGAGCTAAATTCATAGCTACGTTTGTAGAGCATTTAATTCAGGGGAAAAAAAGTTTTATGTGAAAAGTGTAATCTGATCGCGTGCTGGAAGAATAGTGAAGTGTGTAACTTTTTAATATGTATTCTGATGTATAATAGCAGCTATTGTGTATTCCAACGTTTTATCTTTCTTATTATTCTGTAACTGTGCAAGCTGTATTACGCAAACAGTTGAATTTCCTTCAGGATCAATAAAGTATCACAGCAGATGAGTGGAATCACCTGCTGTAGATGAACATGAGACGATACCAGGAACCTGGTTTAGGATTTCATTATGAGCCTGTTACCTTGGGATGCTCTGGGTAAGAGCGTCTGCACACTGTTCATATGACAGTACATACGTGTTGCAGTCATACCAGAGCAACATCTGTATTCTGATGTGTGTGTGTGTGTGTGTGTGTGGTTACAAACCCCGGTTTGTTATCGCTTTGTCAACATAATCAGAACATTCATTTTTCATTTAAGCTATTTCTGTAGCAACCCACCCAGCATCCCATAATAAGACCGGCTGGTCATTAAACAGCAGAGCTGCGTTCCTGCCATCTCTGGGTGACAGGTGTTAGTGTGCGGGGGCGAGGCAGGCAGGGGGAGGCAGAAGAGAGGGACTGGATAAAGGAAGGAGGAAGAGAAGAGAGGAGGGGGAGAGAGGAAGGGAGGGGGGAGGAGAGAGGAGGGGGAGAGAGGAAGGGAGGGGGGAGGAGAGAGGAGGGGGAGAGAGGAAGGGAGGGGGGAGGAGAGATGGGATTTGAAAGGAGGGCAGAGGAGGGAGTGAGGGAGGGGAAGGCGTGGACATGAGGGGGGCAGGAAGGAGGGGAGGTAGTGGACATGAGGGGGGCAGGAAGGAGGGGAAGGAGAATGCTTTTGGGAAATTGCAAATCGTTGTTGATTCACCCAATTAAGGTTAGATTGTGCACTTAGCAGGTAGTTATTTGTGTCTTTGTTCCAGAAGGACTTCATGCTGCCTGCCTGCCTGTCTGCCTGCCTGGAATCAGAACCATCTCAATCTGCGGTGCTGAAAGGAGGACATGGTGATTGGACAGATCTTCACCCTCCAGGTCATTTCCCTTCCAGAGCGACACAACCTCGTCTTCACGACCGTTTCATCACCGCCCGCTTTTACCGTCGAGACAGTTAGGCACCCGAGAGAAACGTTCACATGAAATCACCCAATCATGTCCCCGCGCTCCGTCACAGGGCTGTGAGGGCTGCTGATGTAGCCCCGCGCCCCGTCACAGGGCTGTGAGGGCTGCTGGTGTAGCCCCGTCACAGGGCTGTGAGGGCTGCTGGTGTAGCCCCGTCACAGGGCTGTGAGGGCTGCTGGTGTAGCCCCGTCACAGGGCTGTGAGGGCTGCTGGTGGAGCTCCACACCTCCTCCCCTCTGGTCAGACTGGTGTCTTCCAGAACAGCTATAGAACATGTAGAACATCCATTTGAAGTTGTGTCTGGCTGGCCCAGGCGTGTCTGACTGGCCCAGGTGTGTCTGACTGGCCCAGGTGTGTCTGACTGGCCCAGGTGTGTCTGACTGGCCCAGGTGTGTGACTTATATGTGCTTGCTTTTATTGCTGTTTTGTTTTTTGTTTGTTAAGATTTTGTTTAATATGTGTTAGCCGATACACAGCCGATTGGCAGAAAAGGCGTGTGTAAGTAGCTAATTGCTGACTGTAATTTCAATGTCAATGTTTGTATTTCAGCTCTTACTGTGAGATTGCATTGCACTAAAGGAAATAAAGGCATTGCATGAAACATCAGTTAAAGAGTGACCGTCAATATAACTTGGCACTCTACATGTGATCTCCAGGGTTACAGTAACCACTGTCTTCTCAGAGTTATTTACCACGCTGGGCTGAACATATTGGAGCGTATTGAATATCGGGCTTTGTGAAAACAATGCTGTTTGTTATTTCACCAGCTGCTTATTGATTTGGTATATACTTGTGTGTAAAACATTAATATTCACTGATTGTTATTGAGTGTTGCTTCATCAGCATCGGCTGCAAATTAATCAAAGTTTTATTTTTCTGTTAACCTGTTTTCAACCTCCCACCCTGCCCCCTCTCCCACCCTGCCCCCTCCCCCACCCTGCCCCCTCTCCCACCCTGCCCCCTCTCCCTCCCTGCCCCCTCCCCACCCTGCCCCATCTACACTCCAAACCCCTCTCCCAACCTGCCCCGGCTGCTGATGTAGCCCCGCGCCCCGTCACAGGGCTGTGAGGGCTGCTGGTGTAGCCCCGCGCCCCGCCACAGGGCTGTGAGGGCTGCTGGTGTAGCCCCGCGCCCCGTCACAGGGCTGTGAGGGCTGCTGGTGTAGCCCCGCCACAGGGCTGTGAGGGCTGCTGGTGTAGCCCCGCCACAGGGCTGTGAGGGCTGCTGGTGTAGCCCCGTCACAGGGCTGTGAGGGCTGCTGGTGTAGCCCCGCCACAGGGCTGTGAGGGCTGCTGGTGTAGCCCCGTCACAGGGCTGTGAGGGCTGCTGGTGTAGCCCCGTCACAGGGCTGTGAGGGCTGCTGGTGTAGCCCCGTCACAGGGCTGTGAGGGCTGCTGGTGTAGCCCCGCCACAGGGCTGTGAGGGCTGCTGGTGTAGCCCCGTCACAGGGCTGTGAGGGCTGCTGGTGTAGCCCCGTCACAGGGCTGTGAGGGCTGCTGGTGTAGCCCCGCCACAGGGCTGTGAGGGCTGCTGGTGTAGCCCCGTCACAGGGCTGTGAGGGCTGCTGGTGTAGCCCCACGCCCCGCCACAGGGCTGTGAGGGCTGCTGGTGTAGCCCCGCCACAGGGCTGTGAGGGCTGCTGGTGTAGCCCCGCCACAGGGCTGTGAGGGCTGCTGGTGTAGCCCCGTCACAGGGCTGTGAGGGCTGCTGGTGTAGCCCCGTCACAGGGCTGTGAGGGCTGCTGGTGTAGCCCCGTCACAGGGCTGTGAGGGCTGCTGGTGTAGCCCCGCCACAGGGCTGTGAGGGCTGCTGGTGTAGCCCCGTCACAGGGCTGTGAGGGCTGCTGGTGTAGCCCCACGCCCCGCCACAGGGCTGTGAGGGCTGCTGGTGTAGCCCCGCCACAGGGCTGTGAGGGCTGCTGGTGTAGCCCCGTCACAGGGCTGTGAGGGCTGCTGGTGTAGCCCCGCCACAGGGCTGTGAGGGCTGCTGGTGTAGCCCCGCCACAGGGCTGTGAGGGCTGCTGGTGTAGCCCCGTCACAGGGCTGTGAGGGCTGCTGGTGTAGCCCCGTCACAGGGCTGTGAGGGCTGCTGGTGGAGCCCCGCGCCCCGTCACAGGGCTGTGAGGGCTGCTGGTGTAGCCCCGCCACAGGGCTGTGAGGGCTGCTGGTGGAGCTCCACACCTCCTCCCCTCTGGTCAAACTGGTGTCTTCCAGAACAGCTATAGAACATGTAGAACATCCATTTGAAGTTGTGTCTGACTGGCCCAGGTGTGTCTGACTGGCCCAGGTGTGTCTGGCTGGCCCAGGCGTGTCTGACTGGCCCAGGTGTGTCTGACTGGCCCAGGTGTGTCTGACTGGCCCAGGTGTGTCTGACTGGCCCAGGCGTGTCTGACTGGCCCAGGCGTTATTGACTGGCCCAGGTGTGTCTGACTGGCCCAGGCGTTATTGACTGGCCCAGGTGTGTCTGACTGGGCCAGGTGTGTCTGACTGGCCCAGGCGTTATTGACTGGCCCAGGTGTGTCTGACTGGCCCAGGTGTGTATGACTGGCCCAGGTGTGTCTGACTGGCCCAGGTGTGTATGACTGGCCCAGGTGTGTCTGACTGGCCCAGGTGTGTATGACTGGCCCAGGTGTGTCTGACTGGCCCAGGTGTGTATGACTGGCCCAGGTGTGTCTGACTGGCCCAGGTGTGTCTGACTGGTCCATGTGTGTCTGGTGTAAAGGACCTCAAGAGAGGTTGATATTATTGTGATTTTTATTTGCTTGCTTTTATTGCTGTGTTTTGTTTTTTGTTTATTATTATTTATTTTATTTAAATGTATTTGTGAGAGAGAGCAGAGACAGAGAGAGAGAGAGACAGAGAGAGAGACAGAGAGAGAGACAGAGAGAGCAGAGAGAGAGAGAGCAGAGGGGGTACATTATCAGACTATGCTTTGAGCTCTGTCCAGCTGGACCAGACGCCTGTTTAAATGATGCGTCTGGCTCAGATACACTGAGCATGACTAAGGTGGTGGTGGTGTGTGTGTGTGTGTGTGTGTGTGTTGTGTGTGTGTAAGCACGTGAATGACGGAGGTCTAATGGAGGAAGATGCAGTGTCTATGTACGGGAAAGGCTATCGACTGGCTCTCCTTCATTTATCCAGTCATCCACCCTCCTCTCCTCATCTCCTCTCCTAGTCATCTACCCTCCTTATGATGACAAAGTACCTGGGGAAGGGAGTCAGTCCTAAACCTCTGTGCTGTAACAAGCAGAGGAGAGCAGCAGCAACAAACAGCTGAAGCTAACACAGCATGTTACACAATGTTAGTGTTGGCTTTGGAGCCAGTGGACAGTCCAGACTGCCCAGGAAGCTCTGAACCATGACTGCCACAGGAACACAGCAGAGCTGGCAGAGAGGGAGGAGAGAGACAGAAACAGAGAGGAGGAGAAACAGACAGAGGAGAAACTGAGAGGACAGAGAGATGAGGGAGAGAACAGACAGAGGAGAAACTGAGAGACAGAGAGGAGAAACAGACAGAGGAGAAACTGAGAGACAGAGAGGAACAGAGAGAGAAACGAGAGACGAGAGGAGAAACAGACAGAGGAGAAACTGAGAGACAGAGAGGAGAAACAGACAGAGGAGAAACTGAGAGACAGAGAGGAGAAACAGACAGAGGAGAAACTGAGAGACAGAGAGGAGAAACAGACAGAGAGAGAGACAGAGAAAGGGAGAGAGACAGAGAGAGAGACAGAGAAAGGGAGAGAGAGAGACAGAGAGAGAGAGAAAGGGAGAGAGACAGAGAGGAGAGAGACAGAGAGGAGAAACAGACAGAGGGAGAGACAGAGAGGAGAGACAGACAGAGGGAGAGAGGTGTGTGAGCCTCTACCCACAATACTGTTCTGCAACCAGAGGTGAAACAGAATGGAGAATAATTACTATTATTACACCCCTACGCACACACACACACACATACACACACACAAATGCACACACAGACACACAGACACACAACACTCACAGTGTCCTCTTTAGTACAGAGTTATATTGTACCAGGTGTTGAATGTTATGGGTAATGTGTGTGTTCTGTATTTCTGCCGACCAGAAGACGATGATTCTCCAGTCAGCCCTTCCTGTTCATCCATTCATCCCTCCCTCCCTCCATCCCTCCCTCCCTCCCTCCCTCCCTCCATCGCTTTATCTACTTCCTGTCTGACTGTGAATACAGATGGTCTGGTAGGTGCCTCAGATCATGCAGGTGGCATGCTGATCCTCTTTACCCCTGCTTTACAGACACATTCAGCACCAAGGACACCGACGCAACAGACAACTAAGGGGAAACAGGAGGAGAGAGGAGGTAGTGAGAGGAGGGAGAGAGAGGTAGAGAGGTGTAGAGAAGGGAGAGAGGGGAGGTAGAGAGAGGTAGAGAGGTGTAGAGAAGGGAGAGAGGAGAGGTAGAGAGAGGTATAGAGAAGGGAGAGGGAGAGAGGAGAGAGAGGAGGAAGAGGGAGGGAGCGGGGTAGAGAGTCAGAGCAGTGCTGTTATGGTGTTTTGAAGAAACAGAAAGGTCAAGACACCAGCTTCCTGCTGAGACTGTGTGTGTGTGTGTGTGTGTGTGCAGATGTTGGTCCCTGACTAGAGCCACTCACCTCCTTTCACACCACGACAACATGACAACATGACACCCCAGGACAAAGACCCAGAAATGTCCCAAGGCTTTGTGTGAGGGGGTGGGTGGAGGGGGGAGACGGGAGGGATGAGAGGGGAGGCATGAGAGGGGAGGGGAGGGATGAGAGGGGAGGGATGAGAGGGGAGGCATGAGAGGGGAGGGGAGGGATGAGAGGGGAGGGATGAGGGATGGGAGGGATAAACATATTAGCGATGAGGTATCACAGCTCAACCCTCCAACGTTGTGCTGGCTGTCTAACTCTGTACCTGCAGTGTGTAGTGTGTACCTGCAGTGTGTAGCCTGTTCCTGCAGTGTGTAGTGTGTACCTGTAGTGTGTAGTGTGTTCCTGCAGTGTGTAGTGTGTACCTGCAGTGTGTAGTGTGTACCTGCAGTGTGTAGCCTGTTCCTGCAGTGTGTAGTGTGTACCTGTAGTGTGTAGTGTGTTCCTGCAGTGTGTAGTGTGTACCTGCAGTGTGTAGTGTGTACCTGCAGTGTGTAGTGTGTACCTGCAGTGTGTAGTGTGTACCTGCAGTGTGTAGCCTGTTCCTGCAGTGTGTAGTGTGTACCTGTAGTGTGTAGTGTGTTCCTGCAGTGTGTAGTGTGTACCTGCAGTGTGTAGTGTGTACCTGCAGTGTGTAGTGTGTACCTGCAGTGTGTAGCCTGTTCCTGCAGTGTGTAGTGTGTACCTGTAGTGTGTAGTGTGTTCCTGCAGTGTGTAGTGTGTACCTGCAGTGTGTAGTGTGTACCTGCAGTGTGTAGTGTGTACCTGCAGTGTGTAGTGTGTACCTGTAGTGTGTACCTGCAGTGTGTAGTGTGTTCCTGCAGTGTGTTGATAATGTGTAGCGTTCAGCAGCTCTCTCCAGTCGAGGACTCCATGGGCACTACTGCCTCTTGAGTCACACGCCGTGTCAACAACCCTCTTCTCTGCTCATGTCTGCTGCTCATTTCCATCATTAACCACATCTTCATCTCTCTCACATCACATCCACTCATTAGCAACACTCCACAGCTGCACCCACACCGGAATATCTGCCACTTCTGCAGAACGCAACACCCAGAACCAGAGAGGGAGAGAGGGGGAGGGACAGGGGGGTGAGAGGGAGAGAGAGGGAGGGACAGGGTGGTGAGAGGGAGAGAGAGGGAGGGACAGGGGGGGTGAGAGGGAGAGAGAGAGGGAGGGACAGGGGGGTGAGAGGGAGAGAGAGGGAGGGACAGGGGGGTGAGAGGGAGAGAGAGAGGGACAGGGGGGTGAGAGGGAGAGAGAGAGGGGAGAGAGAGAGGGAGAGAGAGGAGGGACAGGGGGGTGAGAGGGAGAGAGAGGGGGAGGGACAGGGGGGTGAGAGGGAGAGAGAGAGGGAGGGACAGGGGGGTGCGAGGGAGAGATGGCACTATTTTTTGTGCTAGATTTTGATGTTATCATTATGTTTTTTGTTTTTTTATAGCAATCAGTCGCCTTTAATTTGTTTCTTTTTGGAAAGCCCTTGTGCTCTGCTTGGCAAGTGCTAATTAAATAAACTAGCATTATTATTAGTTAGATCAGCACTAACAATGTCCTGGAAAGGTCTCTATAAAAGAGTGAGAACCCTCTTTGCAAGGTCGAGTTAGGGTCAGGTTAGGGTCAAGTTAGGGTCAGGTTGTGGTCAGGTTAGGGTCAAGTTAGGGTCAGGTTGTGGTCAGGTTAGGGTTAGGTCAGGGTCAGGTAGTGGTGAGGTTGTGATCTGGTTTACGAAGCTACCATGGAGCAATGCCAAAGGCAACAGGAAGAAAGGCTATATTTTTTTCATATTAAAAGTTGAGCTTACCCAGTAACACAGTTACAGTCAGTAACACACCAACACAGGAACACAGGAACATAGAAACACACACCAACACACCAACACAGCAACACAGGAACATAGAAACACACACCAACACACCAACACAGCAACACAGGAACATAGAAACACACACCAACACAGGAACACAGGAACACACACCAACACACCAACACAGCAACACAGGAACATAGAAACACACACCAACACACCAACACAGGAACATAGAAACACACACCAACACACCAACACAGGAACACAGGAACATAGAAACACACACCAACACAGGAACACAGCAACACAGGAACATAGAAACACACACCAACACACCAACACAGGAACATAGAAACACACACCAACACAGGAACACAGGAACATAGAAACATAGAAACACACACCAACACAGGAACACAGCAACACAGGAACATAGAAACACACACCAACACACCAACACAGGAACATAGAAACACACACCAACACAGGAACACAGGAACATAGAAACATAGAAACACACACCAACACAGGAACATAGAAACACACACCAACACAGGAACACAGCAACACAGGAACATAGAAACACACACCAACACACCAACACAGGAACATAGAAACACACACCAACACAGGAACACAGGAACACAGGAACATAGAAACACACACCAACACAGGAACATAGAAACACACACCAACACAGGAACACAGGAACATAGAAACACACACCAACACAGCAACACACCAACACAGCAACACAGCATGGCGAGCTGTCTCTGTTCCCAGACATACACGGGCTCAATCCAATCATGAACATGTTGTTCCCAGAAACATAAAAATCCAAACACATTTACATTCATATCAGACTCTCTGTGGAACTGCATTTACTTCCAACCTCTAATAAACTCTTTATTAGCGGTCTGGTGAGGGAACACACATCGATTCTTTAAAATTCAACAACTTGCTGACGTGGTGTCTGAGTTGAGATGCAGGGGGTGTGATGGTGAGGGGGGAGAGATGCAGGGGGTGTGATGGTGAGGGGGGAGAGATGCAGGGGGTGTGATGGTGAGGGGGGAGAGATGCAGGGGGTGTGATGGTGAGGGGGGAGAGATGCAGGGGGTGTGATGGTGAGGGGGGAGAGATGAAGTGATATCTGCCCATTATATCAGGTGAGATGTTCAACAACAAGAAGATAAGGACTTCTTAATGACTTGGTTAATGTGTCAGATTCACCAGCCTGATACTGATATTCTAGCTGTTTATTGATCTGTCCTCTCTTCTCTCTTTCCCCCCTTCCTCCGTCTCTCCTTGAGGGTGCAGGGTAGGATGTACAGAGTACAAGTAGTAGTTCCTACAGCATAGTATTATTTACAGTAAGAGTTGAATTTACAGTAACAGTGTTATTGACAGTTACAGAATGATTGACTAAGGAGGGTGATGAAGAAGGAGAGGGAGGAGGGGGGGTGATCGGGGCACGAGGAGGAGGAGGAGGGGGGGTGATCAGGGCAGGAGGAGGAGGAGGGGTGATCGGGGCAGGAGGAGGAGGGGGGGTGATCGGGGCAGGAGGAGGAGGGGGGGTGATCGGGGCAGGAGGAGGAGGGGGGGTGATCGGGGCAGGAGGAGGAGGGGGGCTGATCGAGGCAGGAGGAGGAGGGGGGTGATCGGGGGATTAGAATGAAACGAGCATGTCTGGGTGGTGAGCAGGTATGATGGCCGTCTTCAGTACAGAACACACGTTCCCTCCTCTCTGAGGTCACATCCCTCGTTTCACTCTCCACTGGTTTTCATCCTCCTCTCTCTCCCTCATCTCCTCCTCTCCCTCCATCTCCTCCTCTCTCTCCCTCCATCTCCTCTCCCTCCATCTCCTCCTCTCTCCCTCCATCTCCTCCTCTCCCTCCATCTCCTCCTCTCTCTTTCCATCTCTTGCTGTATCTCCCTTCCTCTCTCCCTCTCCCCCCTGCTTCTCCATCCCTCTCTACTCCAAATCCTGCTCTGCCTCCTTCTCCTCCCTCTCTCTCTCCTCTCCCTCCCTCCCTCCTTCCTCTTCCCTTCCCTTCTCTCTCTCTCCTCTCCCTCCCTCCTCCCACTGAGAGGAGCACTGAGGCTTATAAATATCCTCACAGGGGTCCTTCTCCACACAAAATGTTTCCCTCTCTCTGTCTGGGGGATGATTTGAATATTTATCACCTGTAATGACGCTTACCCCCCCATCCCACCACCTGCTCTGTTCAGCACACACACACACACACATCTGCAGACACACGTACATGCACACACACAGACTCTCTAAGACAGTCTCCCTGGTCCGGGCCTGATCCTCACAGCTTGTTTTGCTGCCCGTTAGCATTCATAAACCAGGAAGAGAAATTAGGTTTCTCTTTATGTGGACTTGCTGTTTGTGCAGCCATCTGTGAGAGGATGTTTACGGCCGGAGCGCGTGGAGACACTGGCCCCCGCCCCAAGAACAGGAGAGACACACTGAGCTGTACTCACAGTCCGGACGCAAACACAACTCCAGACTGTGAGACCGCACACAAACACTTGACAGTCGAGCATTTCTTTTACTGTGTGAGCTGTTTTCAAGCCATCAAATGTTTATTACGTGTGTGGGGTCTTTGGGGGGGGGGGCTATATATTTGTATAGCCCATTTTACAAGCAATGTAGCAGAGGGCTTCACATATGCCCTCAACCAACCAAACCCCCATGGAAGACGAGGAAGACTCCACAGCCGAACATCAAGAGAAGTGCTCATGGGTGAAACACAGAAATCCAATCAGCTAATGTTTAAATATCATCAGGCCTCTTTTGGAGCTTGTCCTGAACAGCAAAGCGCCCACAACCTTCTGCTAACGTCCTCCCAGACATATGAAGCACTCTGGACGTTATCTGCATGTCTCAGCAGCTGAGTGGGAGATACTCACACACTGATCCTGTCCTGTTCTGATCCTTCCTGCTCTGGAACTGCGAGGACTCTTTGTTGTGAAAAGTCTGACATTCTCTCTACAGCTTGTCTTTCAACTTTCCCTAAAACACACATCTCCCTGCATGTGGAGCTGGGTGAGGCTTCACAGAGCTGTCTGCCTGGATAACACTTCTCCACAGCCCGGAGGGAGGAGGGGAGGGGGGGGGAGGAGGGAGGGAGAGACTCACCAAACCTGGACCTGGATCTCTTCTCATCTGTTTCAGATCTGTTTGAACTTTTCTCCAGCCTCCACTGCCCCCCCCTCCCAGCCTCCACCGGCACCCCCCTCCCAGCCTCCACCGGCACCCCCCTCCCAGCCTCCACCGGTCCCCCCTCCCCCTTCCCAGGGCGACCGACAGCTAGAATGCTAATCACCCTCTCAAAACACACTGTGCTGGGGATTCACATCCAATAATCAACTGTACTCTGGTTCAGTACGAAGACACCTTCGGAAAATTGGACCAAACTTTTTCAGAGTTTTCTTGAAGGGTAGATTACAGTGTGAACGTGTGTGAAAGGGTGAGACAACGTGAGAGAATGAGAGAGGGAGAGGGAGGCGGAGAGAGAGAGTTTAGAACAGCAGTTCAGGGTGATCCGAGTTGATGTTGATGCTGGTGATTGTGATTGGACTAGAGCAGGCAGAGGCCAGGTGAATAGGTCCAATCAGGGGAGACATCAAGCTCAACAGACCCAGCCTAATGCCTGGGTACAGTGATCTGACAGTGTTTACGTTAGCTCTGCAGACAGGGGAGCTGCAGGGGGGAGGAGCCTGGTCTAATGTTTACACATCAGTCTGCAGGGGGGAGGAGCCTGGTCTACTGTTTACACATCAGTCTGCAGGGGGGAGGAGCCTGGTCTACTGTTTACACATCAGTCTGCAGGGGGGAGGAGCCTGGTCTACTGTTTACACATCAGTCTGCAGGGGGGAGGAGCCTGGTCTACTGTTTACACATCAGTCTGCAGGGGGGAGGAGCCTGGTCTACTGTTTACACATCAGCCTGCATGTGAAAAAAATGACTAAATGTATGTGTGTGTTTGTGTGTGATACTGGGGTCTTGGCCTGCCGGCATCTGAATCATTGTGTATTTTGCTTGCGTCGTCAAGGTAACACACTACACTGACATTTTCTTCCTTTCTCTCTGATGAGAGAACACCTCTCTCCTCTCTTCCCTCTCCCTCCTCCCCCTCCCGTGTGCAGAACCCTCCCTGGTTCCTGGAGTCCCGTGTGCAGAACCCTCCCTGGTTCCGGGAGTCCCGTGTGCAGAACCCTCCCTGGTTCCGGGAGTCCCGTGTGCAGAACCCTCCCTGGTTCCTGGAGTCCCATGTGCAGAAACCCTCCCTGGTTCCGGGAGTCCCGTGTGCAGAACCCTCCCTGGTTCCGGGAGTCCCGTGTGCAGAACCCTCCCTGGTTCCTGGAGTCCCGTGTGCAGAACCCTCCCTGGTTCCTGGAGTCCCCCTCTCGTCGGGCTCTGACAGGCTCCTCCAGCTTCTCCACGTTAAGAAAGAAATCAAAGAAGTCTTATCTGGACGCAAGTACACACAACTGCTAAACCTATCAGCAAATTAAACACATTACTTATTACTATTATTTTATGCAGGCTTATCTCCGGCCACACTCATGCTTCTCAGACAGGCGGGTCCTAATGATGATGATGACATCACAGCCCAGCCGTGTCCAGGACATCAGAACTGACCATCAGAACTGACTAGCTGTGATTACAGAACTGTACAATCGTGTGTATGTGTGTGTGTGGGTTGTGTATGAGTGTGTGTGTGTGTGTGACAGGGTTTTTGTGTGATGTGCAGCTGTGAGTGTTTCAGGAGGGAAATTAAACATGATAGCATGTCCACACGCACGCACGCACGCACACACACACACACACACACTTCCCCTGTCATCATGCAGTCCAACAGTGTTCTTCTGGTTCCTTTTCACACCTGTCTGTCTGTGTGTGTGTGTGTGTGTGTGTGTGTGTGTGTGTGTGTGCTTAGGGTTAGGGTCTGTGTGTGTGTGTTTATTCTGTCCTCTCTGTTTGCTGCTAGAATAATAGAGTAAGAAACCAGGGACCTGTAATCTTCCCAATTAGAAGATAACAGCAGTCCATGTGTGTGTGTGTGTCTGAGAAAGACTGTGAGACAGAATGCGTGTGTGTGTGTGTGTGTGTGTGAGTCTCTGAGAATGTGTGTGATCAAAACAGACAGCTCTGAACTCACACACACACACACACACACACCTCCATAGGTGCCATTAAAGGTGATTACAACGGTGAATTATGAGATGAAATATGATTGGCTGTGTTGCCGTGTGACGCCTCGTGCCTCATTGATTCAGCCATGGCATCGCAGGACCATCTGTTGCCGTGGTAATTGAAACCATGGGAACGACAGGAAATCAAAGCAGAGTCAGAGATGAACTGGGAGTCTGGTCCAGGCACTGGAACAGGCCTGTCTGACTGGGTTCACCACAGTCAGAGAGAGAGAGGTGGAGAGAGAGAGATAGAAGTGGAGAGAGAGAGGTGGAGAGAGAGAGATAGAAGGAGAGAGACCAAGTAGAAGTTGTCTTATTTCAGCACCATGGACAGCAGCTTGTCAGTCTGTGCACAACTTCGGGTTTTCAACTTTCATCAACGCTTTGAACTGTTAATTTCTGTATTTCTCTCTCTTCTTCTCACTCTCTCTCCCTCTTCTCTCTCTCTCTCTTTCCTTCTCTCTATCTTTTCTTTATCTGTCCATGTGTGTGTGTGTCTCTGAGTGTGTGTGTGTCTCCGTGTATGTCTGATCCATGCTGTCAGTCTCTTCCTCGTTAAATCCCCTCCACCAGGCATCCGCTGACCTTCCAGAAGCCCCGCCCCGCCCCGCCCCGGGCCCAGCAGCTACTCTGGTCTGCTCCCCACACCACCACCAGATTGATTAGTCTTGACTGGCTAATAACTCCTCCAGGCACATGTCAGTGTCTCGTCTGGGTGTCTGTGGTCTCGGTCGCGACCGCAGTCTGCCGTTAATGACGGCACCCGGAGGACTCTGATGAGAACATGAAGCTTTTTATAACATCAAGACAACAGAACAACACCGGTGATCGCTCAGAGATCACACGCTGTCGTCCTGCAGTCAACAACACGACCTGGGGGTTCATGTGTCCTTGGACACCTTCAACTCCTCAACAGCTAACATCAACTCATGCTGCTAACAGTTAACAGCTAACATCACCTCATGCTGCTAACAGTTAACAGCTAACATCACCTCATGCTGCTAACAGTTAACAGCTAACATCAACTCATGCCGCTAACAGTTAACAGCTAACATCAACTTACTCAGCCTACACAACCTCATGCAGCTAACAGTTAACACCAACTCACTAAGCTAATAGCTAACAACATCTCATTCATCTACACACACCGGGGAGGTCTGGGGAGGATGGGAGGAGGTCTGGGGCAGGTTGGGGCGGGACTGTAGGGGGTCGGTTGACCTTTCTGTGTGAATGAAAATCTTCAGACCAGACACCAATCAATGCTGCTCCCTAGCCCACAAATTGACCGGTTATTCTGCACAACACTATAACATATAGGCTAGGCTAGGGCTACAAAACAGTGGCAGCGGCGGCCATAATAAAATCAGTTGGCACGGCGGCCGAAAGGTTTTTAAATAGCAGCCTACCTTTGATGATCTTTACTTGAAAACAAAGTCCATTCTCCTGTCTTTTTGGATGAATTGGTCGATGGCTGGGTCATCAAAACAGATTTGTCAAGAGGGGAGGCATGATATCTTAATTGTTGTTGGATAGCTTTGGTGTGACTTGGTGGTGGTGGTGTGTGTGTGTGTGTGGGGCATTTGAGTTTGTGTGTGTGAGATAGAAAGATAGAGAAACAGTAAAGAATTGATTTTACAATAGCACATCTATTTTCTTTTTCGTTGAGGTATAAAACAGAGTATGGTGAACTTGAGATAACTTGACAAAGTTTGCAAAGGAAACTTTGAGTACAGGTCAGATGAATAGGGAATGAAGAAACACGACACAGCTTTCTCCGTTATAACATCCGCTGCATCAGATGCACAAAGCAGTAGCAAACCGTGACTCTTAAACCTTGGCCCTCTGACCCCAATAACTCGTCAGAATAAAACACGATACAGCGCGCACACAGCAATAGGCCTACATGAAATTGTGTCGGTCATTATGCACTATTTGAGCCAGCCATTGCTGCACTATTTAAGGTAATTGTGCTTAATTACGTTGCATTGGTACATTTAGCCTACAGATTGACTGGTTATTCTGCACAACACTGTAACATATAGGCTAGGCTAGGGCTACAAAACAGTGGCAGCGGCGGCCATAATAAAATCAGTTGGCACGGCGGCCGAAAGGTTTGTAAATAGCAGCCTACCTTTGATGATCTTTACTTGAAAACGAAGTCCATTCTCCTGTCTTTTTGGATGAATTGGTCGATGGCTGGGTCATCAAAGCAGAATTGTCAAGAGGGGAGGCATGATATCTTAACTGTTGTTGGACAGCTTTGGTGTGACTTGGTGGTGGTGTGTGTGTGTGTGTGGGGGGGGGGGGGGGCATTTGAGTTTGTGTGTGTGTGAGATAGAAAGATAGAGAGAAACAGTAAAGAATTGATTTTACAATAGCACATCTATTTTCTTTTTCTTTGAGGTATAAAACAGAGTATGGTGAACTTGAGATAACTTGACAAAGTTTGCAAAGGAAACTTTGAGTACAGGTCAGATGAATAGGGAATGAAGAAACACGACACAGCTTTCTCCGTTATAACATCCGCTGCATCAGATGCACAAAGCAGTAGCAAACCGTGACTCTTAAACCTTGGCCCTCTGACCCCAATAACTTGACGTAAAAAAAACACGATACAGCGCGCACACAGCAATTGGCCTACATGAAATTGTGTTGGTCATTACACACTATTTGAGCCAGCCCTTGCTGCACTCTTTACGGTAATTGTGCATAACGATGTTGTGTTGGTACATTTAGCCTCCAGATTGAACGGTCATTCTGCACAACACTATGACATATAGGGTAGGCGAGGGCTACAAAACAGTGGCAGCGGCGGCCATAATAAAATCAGTTGGCACGGCGGCCGAAAGGTTTTTAAATAACAGCCTACCTTTGATGATCTTTACTTGAAAACAAAGTCCATTCTCCTGTCTTTTTGGATGAATTGGTCGATGGCTGGGTCATCAAAGCAGAATTGTCAAGAGGGGAATAATGATATCTTAATTGTTGTTGGATAGCTTTGGT
The DNA here is from genome assembly GCA_023658055.1 of Thaleichthys pacificus. NCBI lineage: Eukaryota > Metazoa > Chordata > Actinopteri > Osmeriformes > Osmeridae > Thaleichthys > Thaleichthys pacificus. The sequence goes on along the minus strand of CM042853.1, from coordinate 889,466 downwards.
GTGACTTGGTGGTGGTGGTGTGTGTGTGTGTGGGGGGGGGGGGGCATTTGAGTTTGTGTGTGTGAGATAGAAAGATAGAGAGAAACAGTAAAGAATTGATTTTACAATAGCACATATCTATTTTCTTTTTCGTTGAGGTATAAAACACAGAGTATGGTGAACTTGAGATAACTTGACAAAGTTTGCAAAGGAAACTTTGAGTACAGGTCAGATGAATAGGGAATGAAGAAACACGACACAGCTTTCTCCGTTATAACATCCGCTGCATCAGATGCACAAAGCAGTAGCGAACCGTGACTCTTAAACCTTGGGCCTCTGACCCCAATAACTCGACGTAAAAAAACACGATACAGCGCGCACACAGCAATAGGCCTACATGAAATTGTATCGGTCATTACACACTATTTGAGCCAGCCATTGCTGCACTATTTAAGGTAATTGTGCTTAATGATGTTGCGTTGGTACATTTAGCCTACAGACTGACCGGTTATTCTGCACAACACTGTAACATATAGGGTAGGGCTACAAAACAGTGGCAGCGGCGGCCATAATAAAATCAGTTGGCACAGCGGCCGAAAGGTTTTTAAATAACAGCCTACCTTTGATGATCTTGGCTTGAAAACGAAGTCCATTCTCCTGTCCTTTTGGATGAATTGGTTGATGGCTGGGTCATGCAACCAAGGCCGTAGTGGGACGCATTTTCAGTTCTGGAGTTTCATGCCTTAGACCGGCCCACTTCAGTTCACGACTGACAATATTAAAATATTGTAATTAAAACCTCAGAATACAAATCTGCAATGGTGCACTGTTCTCTGCAGCCTTGTAATTCATTGTGCATCAAGGTCGTAGCCATGGAATCAACATGGGGGGGACGAATTACATTTTTAATGATAATTTGGGACAGGCGTGGTTGCCTGTCGTAGCGTAGCGCATTTCTATTTTTATATCAATATATTAGGGGGACATTTTGACCAGATTTGAATATTGGGGGGGAATGTGTCCCCCCCCAATATGTATTATGATTACGGCCTTGTTGTAAACAATTGTAAACATTTATTTCTCACCACAAATCTCCCCTTTTTACAAAGCTGTCAAGTCAGTTTCATTAATGTATTGCTGAATCGTCAGATATCATTAATTATCTCAGGGCATTTTTCATTATGCAGGTGTACACACCATGCTCTTCATTACTATTAGTTCTTCTAATTCTTATATTTACTCAATGACAATCCTACCTGCACATTCTGGTGTGTTGGGCTCATGACTGGAGCTTGGTAACGGTACTGTACTGGACCTGGACCTGGGCCTGGCTCTTCACTGTTACAGCAAACAGGACTAGAGGCTGCTGCTGCTGCTGAAGAGCTACAAGAAAAAGTTTGAAACATGAACGATGGTTTGCAGACAACGTTGTTTTGCACGGCCGCTAGCATCTTGCACTGATCCTAACCAGTGACATGCGGTGATGTCAGTAAGAGGCTAGGCACTGAATTATGAAAGCCAGATTACCTAATTTATTGTTAGGCTAATATGTCAAAACAGTAAACGCAGTTAACAGTACAAGCACTTGAAGCAGTAGCCTACTACAGCCGCTGAATGTTAGCACAGCCATATAGCCAATCTTTTCTTCCATACCAGTCTGTTTGAAACGATCGAAAACATGTTGTCCCTTTTGCTGCAGTAGTCCATCTAAGTCTGGCGTTGACCTCCCTCTTGCTATTAACTCCTTTTTTGAATAAAATCGAGCTTGGAGAAATTCCTCAACTCTGAATATCGGCAGACACCGCTGCTGTTATTTTGACTTTGCGGGGATTACGCTTACAACGTAATTACGTTTACAACGTAGCCAGTGTAATGACGTTAGCTGCGCAAATGTCCAGTAATATCTCGATTTTAATTGGTCCATGTTTGATACATAACGTAGATGATTACTGGCATAACATATTTACGTGCAAAGGCACAGAAGAGTTGTGCCTTTCGACGTACATGTTAAAGAATACAGGATACAATTCGCTTGTCGTCCGCAATGAATGGACAGTAAAAGCACTGCTTATTCTACCATTTTTTGTATTTGAATATGCGTAACTGCTACATTTGTCATCGTAACGTCTAAACAATTGGAATTACATACATATTGCATATATAAATCACAAGAATAATCAGTAAAAAATACAAATACAAGTTTATTAAATAAAGTGATTTAATAAACATTTTCACGTTAGAATTTTGGCAGGGTAGGCAGTGCCTACTCCGGGGCTCCGGGGGCGGGGCCACGGAGTCAAAAGATAATCACGTCATCGTTAACCTGCAGGCTGCACTCTGAATGGGGCTGCGAGAAAATAATAAATAAAAAAATAATGTGGCCGTGGTAAAATTATAAATAAAAAGAGTGGGGCTGCTGTGAGTGCAGGCAGACTAGGGACAGCATCCCTATTTCAACCCAGTGCCATGAGAACACCGGCCCTCGCGGCCAAAAAAACAGACCCGCCCACCGGGAATTTCTCCCGGTGCTCCCGATTAGCCAATCCGGGCCTGGTAACCTCACACACACAGCCACATTCACACAGTCAAACACACACACACACACACAGTCACCACACACATAAGAGCATTATTCTACAGGTACACTCTTGCACTTTTGAGGTTCATGTTGTTTAATTTTACTTGTTTATCTGCATGTTCTTATGATTCTTCCCATTGGCACTTATTTGGTTTTTCACAATGTATGCTTCATGTTTTGACTATCCGCAATGTTTTTGGGGCTATCTCGTTGTTATGATCAGTGACCTATGCACTTTTGTAAAGCTCTCTCTTGGAAGTCACTTTGGATAAAAGCGTCTGCTAAATGAATGAATGTAAATGTAAATGATTCAACCATCCAGAGATGTACAGCTACAGGTCCAGGTCTGGTTCCAACAGCAGAGCACCACAGACTCCAGGGAAGAGAAGAGCTCTCTGTGTTTAAGGGCTGAAAGGAGAAGGTCAAAAATGAACCCCTGAACAGACAATCTGACAGAGAGAAGTAGAACAGGAACACGACAGAGAGAGAGAGGGGGAGAGATAAGATAGAGAGAGAGACTATCTCTGCCTCTGGCTTTGGCAATACAGTTGTAATGACTGTCAGGCTAATAAAGCTAAATTGAATTGAGAGAGTGAGAGAGAGAGAGAGAGAGAGAGAGAGAGGAGAGAGAGAGAGAGAGAGAGAGGAGAGAGGAGAGAGAAGAGGGGGGGAGAGAGAGGAGAGAGGGGGGGGGGAGAGAGAGAGAGAGAGGGGGGGGAGAGAGAGAGAGAGAGAGAGAGAGAGAGAGAGGGGGGGAGAGACAGAGAGAGAGGATAGAGGGAAATAGGGTAGGACTGAGAAACCTCTTCATCCTGAGTTTCATTTTCCACCATACAATGACAGAGGGAGTTTTGTATGACGTCTGTTACGATCGTGAAAGGAGAGCGATGTCTTAGACACGGCTGCTTTCATCCAGCCAGCTCCTGCCACCTCACAGATTAAATCATGGAGTGATGAATAAAGGACAGCAGACAATGTCTCCAGGAGGAATTAAAGACTCCCCTCTGTGGTTGTACTCTGTGGCCTGAACGCAGTCCTCACTCCGACAGATCACAGGGGGAGCCGCATTCACATGTTCTCTGTCTTTGTTGAGCAGTGTGTATGTGTGTGTGTGTGTATGTGTGTGTGTGTGTATGTGTGTGTGTGTGAGTGTGTATGTGTGTGTGTGTGAGTGTGTATGTGTGTGTGACTGTGTATGTGTGTGTGTGTGTGTGTGTGTGTATGTGTGTGTGTATGTGTGTGTGTGTGTGTATGTGTGTGTGTGTTTATGTGTGAGTGTGTATGTGTGTAAGTGTGTTTGACCACGCCAGCAGCCAGAGGCAGTGCTGACCCACGCCAGCAGCCAGAGGCAAGGGCTGACTCACATGAGCAGCCAGAGGCAGGGCTGACCCACGCCAGCAGCCAGAGGCAGGGCTGACCCACGCCAGCAGCCAGAGGCAGGGCTGACTCACATGAGCAGCCAGAGGCAGGGCTGACTCACATGAGCAGCCAGAGGCAGGGCTGACTCACATGAGCCAAGCCAGAGGCAGGGCTGACTCACATGAGCAGCCAGAGGCAGGGCTGACCCACGCCAGCAGCCAGAGGCAGGGCTGACTCACATGAGCAGCCAGAGGCAGGGCTGACTCACATGAGCAGCCAGAGGCAGGGCTGACTCACATGAGCAGACCAGAGGCAGGGCTGACTCACATGAGCAGTCAGAGGCAGCTCCCCTCCAACACACAACACAAACAGCAACGTCTTAATGAGCCCACTGTTGTCTGAAGGATGACCTTTTTCACTGACAACAGGAACAACCTTAACGACAGTACAATCTGATGTGTGAATGGAAAAAGTCTTTAGTTCAAGGTGTTTGCAGCTATGGCTCGTTAAGCCTGACGGTTCTGAACGTATCATTAGTTTGTGTTCTATGTCTCTGCCTGTGTCTGAGAGCTCAGTAGAGAACAGTGAACTATAATCAGGACGCATTCCCTGACTCCATGACAACGAGAGAGGACCTTCTGGATAGACACGATGTCTATGACGTTCTACAGTTCCAGTGACACCAACTGTTGTTGAAATGCAGCGCGTAATATTCCTGTCTTCATCCACTTGCTACTGTCACGAGGACTTGACCCCTGACCTCCAGGGGCGGTAAAGTCACTACAGACACCCACAGACACCTGGCATCTGTCACCAACAGCTACAGCTGTTGTCTGAAAGTCTTCCTGGATCAATGATCCCCTGGGCTGGGATTGGCTGTGGAGCTTGGGACTATTCACAGAGCTGGCTGGGATTGGCTGTGCTGGGATCGGTCTCCTCTGATTAACTCTCTATTCTCCTGTGGATTCTAACATTAGATATCTCCCAACCTAATTAGCAAGCGAATTAAACATCAAATGACCAACAGCAGCACTAATAAAGTCCTGCCACATTAAGCAGCCAAATGGAATATCTACATAAATTAACATCTATAAATGAATGTCTGTGTGATGCACAGGAGACCTGAGCAGGACTGATGCTGATGCAAGCTGCAGCTCCAGAAGCCAATTATCTGTGATCTTCAATGACCACATCCTGTTTACCTGGGGAAGCAGGAAGTAGCATCACAGGGCATGATGGGAAGGGGTCAGGCTGGCCCTCCCTGCCCCCCTCCACCCCCAGCCTCCTTCCACCCTCCCCCCACGTGCCCTTGAGGAACAACCTCTCAAAAAGAATTAACTTTCCTTCTATTTTTCTTTTCCATGGTCTGTCTCTCTCTCTCTCTTACACACGCATGCACACACACACACACACACACATGCGTGCACACACACACACACACACACACAAGCTACCCTGCGTTCAGTGTGTTCTGCGTCATGGTGGGTTGGTCGGCAGGGGCAGGTGGAGGGTGTGTGTTCTTTCCATGCCTCTCCTTCACCTTGTCAGCACCTGCCGTCAGCACCTGCCTTGAAATGGAAATGGAGTCAGAAACTTCACACCTCTGTGAGCTCACGAGGGATGAAGGAATAAATCCCAGGGTTTTTATTAATCAAAACTGGAGACTGGAAGCGAATTTAGAGAGCAGCAGGGTAAGGAACATCCACAAAGGTGTTTCCCCCTGCCTCCCTCCACCTCCACCCCCCTGCCTCCCTCCACCCCCCCTGCCTCCCTCCACCCCCCTGCCTCCCTCCACCTCCACCCCCCTGCCTCCCTCCACCCCCCTGCCTCCCTCCACCCCCCTGCCTCCCTCCACCCCCCTGCCTCCCTCCAGCGTGTGATGGGGCTGGTAGTCCAGTGTGTGATGGGCTGGTAGCCCAGTGTGTGAGGGGGCTGGTAGCCCAGTGTGTGATGGGGCTGGTAGCCCAGTGTGTGAGGGGGCTGGTAGCCCAGTGTGTGATGGGGCTGGTAGCCCAGTGTGTGATGGTGCTGGTGGATAATGATGAATCACATCAGACAGAAGCCTGGGCAATGGGGCCAGCATACACGCACAACTGATCTCAACAACACTGATCATACTGAAGATTTGAACTTGAAACAGATTTGATACACAAGGGAAAATATAAAAAAACAACTTATTTATAAATATAGAGGACTTTGATCAGAATAAAAGACCAATTATCTGTTCACGCAGGTTTTGTAATGAAGGCTGGCAGCTAACCATACACCCTGAACACAAATCAAACGAGACACTTTTCAAAGATTATGTTTTTTTTTGTCAAACTGTCTGAAACTCCCAGCTTACCTTTGATGCTTTTAATGCTTTGGACTTTGTGTGTCCTTCTATGTCTGCCAGCGATAGCTTCCTGTCTGTCTCCATGACTACCAGAGACGGCTTCCTGTCTGTCTCCATAACTACCAGGGATGGCTTCCTGTTTGTCTCTGTGACTACAGGGGACTGGTTTCTAGAAAAACTGTGGTAGTCATGGTGACCGGCTGTAGGCTACTTCCTGTTTGCAACTCCTCTCAACCAATGGGAGATCTGCAGTTTCTTTCTGCCACACATGGGGACATGGACCCTCCCTCCTCCTCCCTCCTCCTCCAGACATGTGGTGAAGCTACCATGGCGCGTCCAGAGGGCGGGCTGTGATTGGTCTGCCTAGAGCGTCCAGAGGGCGGGCTGTGATTGGTCTGCCTAGCGCGTCCAGAGGGCGGGCTGTGATTGGTCTGCCTAGTGCGTCCAGAGGGCGGGCTGTGATTGGTCTGCTGTAGGTTACATATTTAGGGATAGGAGAGCTCTCAGGAGCACATACAGGAGAACCTCTCTCTGGATCAATCTGCCACGCTGCCTCAGACACGCTGCCTCTGCCACGCTGCCTCAGACACGCTGCCTCTGCCACGCTGCCTCAGAGGGAAAGGAATGCTGGGAGGGGAGGAGCGATGGAGGGAGGGAAGAAGGAGAGGGGAATCAATGGAGTGTAAAATTGCTCCTTAATTGATAAATATTTGTATGCGTTTGGTTTCCGTCAGTTTCTGCCTAGTTCAGCATGGTGGTGGTGAGCTCTCTAAAGGCTCAGCATGCCCCCTGAGTGGTGCTGCTCCTCTCACCTGCCTCTCACCTGCCTCTCACCTGTCTCACCTGCCTCTCACCTGTCTCACCTGTCTCACCTGTCTCACCTGCCTCTCACCTGTCTCACCTGTCTCTCACCTGCCTCTCACCTTCCTCTCACCTGCCTCTCACCTGCCTCTCACCTGCCTCTCCTGCTCTAAGAGGGTTTGTTCTTGAAAGGTAAACCAATCATGTTTCGTCAAACACGTAATAAGAATAACAGAAGACTGGCATTGTTATTATTTGTCTAAATACAGAGTTACGTTCCTGTCTCATGTTCTGTTCTCCTGAGTGTTAGATCTCTCCCTCCCTCTCTGCCCCCCCCCACACACACTCCTGTGTTCCTGCTGCTGTTCAGGTTTCTCTCCTACAGCATTAGTGGGAGAGAAACTCACTACAGGGAGATCTAACAGAGATCTAGCCAGGCAGGCCTATTACAGGGAGTGCAGTTTCATTGCCATTATTGTTTGTTATTGTCAAAACAAAGTTCGAAAAAAGTCTCGGGTTGGAAAAACTAAAGTGCTTATATTCTCTCGTAAAGTACAAAGCCTCTTACAATCGAATTGGTGACTGACCAGACACCCCACCCAGTTACCATGGAGATCAGACACCCCACCCAGTTACCATGGAGACCCGACACCTCACCAGGTGAGAAGCACAGACACGCTCAAACATAAGAGCATAAATATGGGCTCTCCATCTCCCATAGAGGACCTAGTGACCCCCCCCCCTGAGTGTTCCCAGGTCTGACCCCCCCCCCCCTCCCTGAGTGTTCCCAGGTCTGACCCCCCCCCTCCCGAGTGTTCCCAGGTCTGACCCCCCTCCTGAGTGTTCCCAGGTCTGACCCCCCCCCCCACCCCCTGAGTGTTCCCAGGTCTGACCCCCCCCCCTGAGTGTTCCCAGGTCTGACCCCCCCCCCCCCTCCTGAGTGTTCCCAGGTCTGACCCCCCCCCCCCCCCCTGAGTGTTTCCCAGGTCTGACCGCCCCCCCCCTCCTGAGTGTTCCCAGGTCTGACCCCCCCCCCCCCCCTGAGTGTTCCCAGGTCTGACCGCCCCCCCCCTCCTGAGTGTTCCCAGGTCTGACCCCCCCCCCTGAGTGTTCCCAGGTCTGACCCCCCCCCCCTGAGTGTTCCCAGGTCTGACCCCCCCCCCCCTCCTGAGTGTTCCCAGGTCTGACCCCCCCCCCCCCCCCTGAGTGTTCCCAGGTCTGACCGCCCCCCCCCCTCCTGAGTGTTCCAGGTCTGACCCCCCCCCCCCACCCCCCTGAGTGTTCCCAGGTCTGACCCCCCCCCCCCCTCCGAGTGTTCCCAGGTCTGACCCCCCCCCCCCCCCTCCTGAGTGTTCCCAGGTCTGACCCCCTCCCTCCTGACTGGCTGCAGCTCAGTGGCAGAGCTCTCACTGCTCATCCAGGCATCGCAGGTTTGCCCCCCCCACCCCTCCCCACTTCGATCTGGATAAAAGCATCTGTTAAGTGAAATCTCTACATTATTCATTTACCAGTGGGAGGGCAGTGGGACCTGGCTGAGAGCTCTGGGTCCTACTGCCCTCCAGATCTGGTGAGGTTTGGGACTTGACTCAGTGTTTGTCAGCTGTCCTGACAGACGGCCGTCTCCATTAGCTTCATGTACGTGTCGTTCCTGTGGCTCTGCTTCTGCTCGGGATGAGCACTCAGTCAGTGCAGAGCCGCTCCTGAACACAGGCTGGATAGAGCCCAGAGCAGTTCTCCTGAACACAGGCTGGATAGAGCCCAGAGCAGCTCCTGAACACAGGCTGGATAGAGCCCAGAGCAGCTCTCCTGAACACAGGCTGGATAGAGCCCAGAGCAGCTCTCCCGAACACAGGCTGGATAGAGCCCAGAGCAGCTCCTGAACACAGGCTGGATAGGAGATGTTAGAAGGGGATAGAAAGCGTGAGTTAAGGGGGATGGTGGGAGAAACAGAAAGGAGGATGGAGGCTGAACACTGTAGAGTGGAAGGTGCTGAAGCCTCTTGCTCTGTGCTGGGTCTGTGCTGGGTCTGTGCTGGGTCTGTGCTGGGTCTGTGTTGGGTCTGTGCTGGGTCTGTGACGGGTCTGTGCTGGGTCTGTGACGGGTCTGTGCTGGGTCTGTGCTGGGTCTGTGCTGGGTCTGTGACAGTCTGTGCTGGGTCTGTGCTGGGTCTGGGAGTGGATAAGTAGCAGGGCCTGGTATGAAACCTGGCATATCTGATTACCGAAGATAATCTGCTTCTCCAGAGAAGCTTAGAAACAGATGATGATGTATCAACGGACAGGGACAGTGTGTCTACACAGATCTCTCCCCCAGATGGGAGTCTGGTGTGTGTGTGTGTGTGTCGTCACCTGCGTGTCTTAGAAGCCAGAGTGGGTCTGACAGAGCTGTGAGTGAAATAAGAGTGAATGAACTCTTGATGATGAATAATGATTGGTTCTGCCTGGGGCGCTTTCAGACGTGTCATCAGTGTGTGACGTTGATCTGACTCTTTCAGACAAGTCCTGTGTGTGTGTGTGTGTGTGTGTGTGTGTGAGACAGAGAGAGAAGAGCTAGAGAGAGATAAAGACATAGAAAGACTTCGTAATGATTAGGAGGGTTTGTGGCCTCCAGCTCTGAGAGCAGGGAGATGGAGGAGAGGAGAGAGGAGGATGAGGAGGGAAGAGAGGGGGATTGCATGAGGGTGTAGGGGTGGTGGAGAGGGCGGGGGTGTAGGGGTGGTGGAGAGGGCGGGGTGTAGGGGTGGTGGAGAGGGCGGGGGTGGAAGCTTTTTCTGGAATCACAGACGAGGGTTTTATTAGAGACGGCCAGGTGTGTCATCCATTAAGGGAGTGAGTCTGATGGATGACCTGGCTGGGGGCTGCCGGCCTTGACACACAGATGTTCTGCACTTTAATAGAGCTCAGCCAGGCGTTAGGACAGACATGGGGATTAAAGCCACTGACAGACGCTTAATGTAAACAGACCACTCTGGACACCCACTGAGCAGACAGCTAGTCTCCTTCCTGCTCTCCTCTCTCCTCCAGACAGCTAGTCTCCTTCCTGGTCTCCTCTCTCCTCCAGACAGCTAGTCTCCTTCCTGGTCTCCTCTCTCCTCCAGACAGCTAGTCTCCTTCCTGGTCTCCTCTCTCCTCCAGACAGCTAGTCTCCCTCCTGCTCTCCTCTCTCCTCCAGACAGCTAGTCTCCTTCCTGGTCTCCTCTCTCCTCCAGACAGCTAGTCTCCTTCCTGCTCTCCTCTCTCCTCTGATGACAACCTGACAGGATCCCTTCAGAGGAGCTGGAGGGTCCAGCTGAGAGATATGACTGGCCACTAGGGTGTCCTCCTGTTCAGGGTCATGCTTCTGGTCACAGACCCCTCACCTCCACGCTACCAAACACCGTCGGTTTGAATTCTAACTCCATCTGGCAGCCATATCGTGCCACTCAACATCAGTGGAATAAATCCTGCGTCAATGTTCCAACCAGGGGCACTGCCACGAGGGGGCCTGGGGGGGCCTAGGGCCCCTCATTTACATGTCCGCCCCCCCAGATTTCTGTTATTGCCGACTGAGAAAAAAAACTGTCAGTCACTCTATCCAGTTGTTTTAAGCAGCTCCCTCATTTTAAGATGGAACCACTCCACCTCTCCAAGCAGAATTCTACCTAAGCTAAACTCACTACGGATATGAGGACTCCAACAGGAAGGAGCACCTGAACAGCAGCGTTGGTAAACAGCGACACCTAGGGGTCACAAAAGCCTACTGCAGGACGTTCCATCAGTCTGCAAGATGTGATCAAATATATACAGAACTTTGTCTTTGTTATAAGGCAAATATGCATGAATTTAGGAGAAACGGCTATAGTGTCTCTTATTGATTCATAGCTGAATGTTTCAAAAAATGGTTGTTCAAGTCGTAGACAGCAGTGCCAACCTTCCTACAGCAGTGCCAACCTTCAGTCTGGTTGGGTAATAAAGTTGTTCTGGTTCTTGTTCTGTTCTAAGGCTGGTTCTCCATCCTGGGTCCTCAACATCCATTCAACCAAACTGAGACAGTGGATTAGTTCTCGCTTTAACAAAACCATCTAAAGTGATGTGAAATGCAATGCAGAGGCAGAAAAATCAAATTCATTTCTTTTTTTTATTCAACATGTTTTTCTAAGATTGCAAAGCACATCTGAAAAACACCCCCAGCCCAGTATTGCACTCACAGCTCGACGTCATAAAACCTAAAGGCTTGAATAGTATGTAACTGCTCCTTAATGATTTAAAGAAAAAAATAGATCCTGTTTAAAAAACGAAATCTTATATTTTTGCAATAATTACAAATTTTTATAAATACATTATTTTTAATCACACATATATACAGATTTGTAGGCTTGTGGTGATGTACCTCTCAAGACATTTGAACATTTCACAAAGTAGGGTCAATAAATCGTCCCCTTTCCAACGTACTGAAACACCTAGTCCAGCACATATATAACACACAGTGCTTTGACTATCATTACAAACCCTAACCATCAACCACATCCAGAATCTCAGTTTCACCATATCGTAATAAACATTTTAATTTGTTGATATAGCTTTGGGAAACGCCCTCTTAGTTACTAGTGTTATTAATCGTGTGACGTTTACATGTAAACAGTCAACAGGTGAATTAAAGTGACCTCACAACAGAACCCATATCCCGGAGATGAAAACAGAAACTCTTCCAGGAAGCACAACAAACCACATCATTCTGAATCATAAATAAGCCCTCACGTGTTCTCTGCTGCTCTGCTCTGCAGCTTTCACAGGGTCTGTCTCGTCATACAGACACATGTCCCTCCCCCGACACACACATACAGCCCTCCAGTGTTATGAATTTATAGAATATGAATATCTGAATGGCATGAACATACAGAGTGCATATACAGTGTTGGGTGTGAATAGCTTCAGCTCTCCCGCAGGCTCACCCACAAAACAGCAGCTTCGCAGGAGACTCGGCGGAGACTCAGAAAGTACATTAGCATGTAGCAGGTTAGCAGGTTAGCATGCTAGCAGTACTGCCTCCTTACATTGTCTCCTTTGCTCTGCGTCACAGTTTTAGAAAACACAAGACATCGACCAAGTCTGCCACAGCAGTCAGTCTAGCACGACAGCCTGGCAACAAACCTTCAGTAGTTTCCTGTTCTGTAGTTAGATGTGACGTTGCTGGCTGACTGGAGCTTCTTTGGGAAACGTGGGCGTGATTAAAGTGCAGGTGGAAGTTGTGTTGTCGAATTAAAATCGACATCAACATCAGTTAACACCTCTACCTGTCTCTCTTGTATACAGCATAACATAGTCCGAGAAACAGGGAGAGAGAAAATATATTTCTGACGCTCGACGCACACGCGTCAAAATCTAACCCTTTTCAGTGTCGTACCTCCTCAGTGCACTGCTGAATAACAGTGTTTCATTTCAGCACAAAATGAGATGATTTTCCTGTGAAGAAGCCTTGTGTTTCTCTAGAGGTTTGGGGGCGTGTTGACAGTGTTGGTAATGGGGTGTGGGTGTGTGTGTTGGGTATATAGGTGTGTGTGTGTGTTGGGTATATAGGTGTGTGTGTGTGTTGGGTATATAGGGGTGTGTGTGTGTGTTGGGTATATAGGGGTGTGTGTGTGTGTTGGGTATATAGGGGTGTGTGTGTGTGTTGGGTATATAGGGGTGTGGGTGTGTGTGTGTGTGTTGGCAGTGCTGACTATAGCACCCCTGTCAGGCAGAGCAGGAGCACCAGGTGCAGGGTCACCAGGTAGGAGAGGAACAGGTAGCGCGAGCGCCCCCGCGTCCTTAGCAGCTTGGAGCAGTACAGGCTCCGCCCACGCAGCCAGCGTCGCCATGCCAACACCCCGCCTCGCACCTGGAACAGCAAGGGTCACGGGGTCAGGGAAGTTAATCTGCTTCTTCACTCCAGTTGAAGGAGCAGGAAGTCAGGGTCAACACACAGGGTGTGTGTGTGTGTGTGTGTGTGTGCGCTGACCTTGCGTGTAAGAAGAGGCTCGTTGGGATCCAGAACCAGACCCTCCCATTCGTCTTCTGTCTCCATATGAATACTGACGTCTCTCTGGGGCGAACCAGACTCACTGGACACACAACACACACACACACACCATTACAGCCTGGACACACAACACACACCATTCCAGCCTGGAGACACAACACACACCTGACTCTGTCCTCTGCCAGCCGGAGAGCTTCTTCCACAGCCGCCCTCCTGCTCCTCTCCTCAGACACGGTCTGGTTCAGCTGGTCCACCCTCCTCTGGAGCTCACCCAGCCTGGAGCACGCACACGCACACACGCACACGCACCATTATACACCACACGCCAGAAGTACTGGGCCACCTGATAACTCCATATGAAGGATTCTGGAATAATAGGTTCAACAAGCAGGTGTCCACATATCACAAAAGCATTTAGTGCACATTCACACGCATGCACGCACACTCCCTCTCTCTCTGTTTCTCTCTCACACACACACACTCTTGGGTGGAGGTACCTCTCATGGAGATGGCTGGCTGCCAGGGTGTTGATCCCATCCGCAGCACTGCTCCTCTCCTGGGGAGCCCCCGGGGCCTCCTCCACAGACAGCACCTCCTGCTGGATGGAGGACCTCTGCAGAGAAACACACCACCACAGGGAAACACACACACACCACCACAGGGAAACACACACACACCACAGGGAAACACACACACACACCACCACAGGGAAACACACACACACACCACCAGATACCCCAGGTCAGCCATGAAGCTTGTTCTGTGTTTCTACTGTGAGTCTTTAAACCAGTGATGTCTAAGCTTCTCACACTCACCTCGCTGTGTAGATTCTCCTTGCTGGCGGCCATTTTCTCTGACGCTTCCTTCCCGCCGCTGGACAGCAGCAGGAGCTGTTCCTGCTTCTGGTGAGTCCTGACCTCCTCTCTCTTCTTCTGCAGGCTCCGCGCCTCGTCTCTCTCCGCCACCACGGCCCACATCTCTCTCTGCAGCTGCGCCTTTTCTTTAAGGACAGCGTCCTGCTGCTGCTGGTGTTCCTGTTTCGTCAGAGCCGCCTCCCCCTCCAGCTCCTTGTTCTCATCCTCCAGTCTCTTCATTTGGGAGGTCAGGTGCTCTGTGTGTTTCACCAGGGCGACGTACTGGCTGTTCACAGACTGAACAGCAGTCTCTCTCTGCTGTAGCTGTTCCGTCAGGACCTGTACCTGAGCCGCTGTGTGGAGACACTGGGACTTGAACATCTCCACCTCAGCCGTCAGAGCTGAGGTGATGCTGTGATCCGCGGCCAGGGAGTCTTCGTGTTGCTCTGAGAGGCTGAGATTGATCGTCTGGAGTCTCTGCAACTCCTGGCGAAGGAAGAGAGACTCGTTCTTCAGCGTTTCCGAGGCGGACTCCGCAGTCTGGACCTCGGCCGTACGGTCGTCGAGGGTCCCGCGAAGACCGTAAAGTTCCTCGGCCTTCTGAGAGAGCGCTTTCCTGGCGTCCTGGTGCTCCTCCAGCAGAGCTGTGTATTTCTCCTGGAGGTTGACGAAGGCACTCTGGTTGTCTTCCACCGTCCTACTCAGTTTCTCGGACTCGGCGGAGAGTACCTGAAGTTGACTCTGCAGCTGCGCCGCCAGCTGTGTCCGCTCGGCTAACTGGGCGTTGAGGCGGGCAGCTTCCTCAGCGCGTCCCTGCAGGGTGTGGAGCGACCCCGCCTGGCTCTGCAGGGACGCCTTCAGAGACGCCGCTTCTGAGGCCTGAGAGAGAAGATTATTGTTGAGTTTTGAGATAAACTCCTGAAGGCCGGACGCTTCCTCTCTCAGACTCTCACATTCGGACTCTTTGGCTTGGAGGTTTAAATGTAAACGTTTTATTTCGATTGAGGACAATCTCTTGTGGTCTGCGATGGCTTGCTCTCTGTCTTTCAGAGAAGCCTTCAGGTGGGAGCATTCAGCCGTGAGGCTGTCGAGCGATCCCCTCAGCTGTGAGATCACGTCCTCCAGCTCTGAAACACGAGTCTTTATCCGGATGCTTCCGTCCACCACCTGTTTCAGCTGCGTGTCCCTCTCCGTCAGGTCGCCGCACATCCGGAGGTTCTCCTCCTTCAGACGAGTCAGCTCACTCTGGAGATGTTTGGTTGTTTCTACGCTGGAATGGAGCTGCATCCTGAGGCTCTCAGAGTCTGTGAGGTTCAGAGTCTCCGAGCTTCTGAGTCGTTCCTCCAGCACACTTCGCTCTTTCTCAGAGTCGCGCAACGACTCGTCTCTGTCAACGATCGTTTCCTGAAGATGACGGACTTGGGCCTGCAGCTCCGTGATGGTCTCCGACTTCTGTCCCGTCTCACCTTTGACCTCTTCTACCATGGCTTTTAACTTCTTCACTAACACCTGCTGCAGTCTTATCTTCTTGTCTTTCTGCTGTAAGGTCGACTCTAAGCTGTCTTTGTGAGTGAATGCTGCGTTGAGCTGTTCTGTTAGTTTACTAATCTGTCCCTCCCTTGTCATGTTTTCACTCCTGACGACTGAAGTTTCTTCGAGAGACTTTGTGGCCTCTGTGACAACTCTTTGAAGTTCAGAGTTTAAACTCGTATTCTGCTCGTTGAGTGGCTGCATCTTATCTCTAAGATCCACCACCTCATTCTGTTTCTGGACCACGTCTTGCCTCAATCTGGCATTTTCTGAAGCGTGGGTTTCCAAAGCTGTCCTCAGTTGGGTCACTTCCACCTCAAGCTTCTCTTTGTTTTCCTTCACGACACCAAGCTGACCGCCCAGTGACCTCACAGTCTCGTTCCTCTGATCGAGCTCATCCTTGGAATTCTGAAACTCTCCTGTCGTGCGTTTCAGAGTTTCCTCTTTCTCCTCAAGACGACGACTGAGTTCCAGCCGTTCTCCCCTGAGAGCGTCTGCCTCCACCTGCAGCTTGGACAAGCCGTCTCTCTGCAGCTCAGCCTCCTGCCGTAAGGAGCCGCACTCCTCGGCTGACTGCAGCAGCGCGGCGCTCTTCTCCAGAAGGCCGGCCTTCAAGGCAGCGCCCTGTTCCTGCAGCAGAGACGACGTTTCCTGCAGCTGAGACAGTTGTTCCCCCTGGATGTTTATTTGCGAGTTTTGTTCTGTCAACACTTGTTGCTTCTCCTGTATGTGGTTGTGTAGTTGATGGATTTGTGAGTTCAGACTGTCGATATTCTCCTGTAGACGAGCTGCCGTCTCGTCCTTCTCTCTGACGGCTCTGGAGAGTTTGTTACATTCCTGTGTCTTCTTCAGCAAACTCTTTGAAAATGAATGTTTATTTTGTTCCAGAACTTTATTCAGGTCTTCGTTGAGTGACTGCATCTTATCTCTAAGATCCACCACCTCCTTCTGTTTCTGGGACACATCTTGCCTCAATCTGGTATTTTCTGAAGCGTGGGTTTCCAAAGCTGTCCTCAGTTGGGTCACTTCCACCTCAAGCTTCTCTTTGTTTTCCTTCACGACACCAAGCTGACCGCCCAGTGACCTCACAGTCTCGTTCCTCTGATCGAGCTCATCCTTGGAATTCTGAAACTCTCCTGTCGTGCGTTTCAGAATCTCCTCTTTCTCCTCCAGACGACGACTGAGTTCCAGCCGTTCTCCCCTGAGAGCGTCTGCCTCCACCTGCAGCTTGGACAAGCCGTCTCTCTGCAGCTCAGCCTCCTGCCGTAAGGAGCCGCACTCCTCGGCTGACTGCAGCAGCGCGGCGCTCTTCTCCAGAAGGCCGGCCTTCAAGGCAGCACCCTGTTCCTGCAGCAGAGACGACGTTTCCTGCAGCTGAGACAGTTGTTCCCGCTGGATGTTTATTTGCGAGTTTTGTTCTGTCAACGCTTGTTGCTTCTCCTGTATGTGGTTGTGTAGTTGATGGATTTGTGAGTTCAGACTGTCGATATTCTCCTGTAGACGAGCTGCCGTCTCGTCCTTCTCTCTGACGGCTCTGGAGAGTTCGTTACATTCCTGTGACTTCTCCCGCAAACTCTCTGAAAATGAATGTTTATTTTGTTCCAGAACTTTATTCAGGTCTTCGTTGAGTGACTGCATCTTATCTCTAAGATCCACTACCTCCTTCTGTTTCTGTGCCACGTCTTGCCTCAATCTGGCATTTTCTGAAGCGTGGGTTTCCAAAGCTGTCCTCAGTTGGGTCACTTCCACCTCAAGCTTCTCTTTGTTTTCCTTCACGACACCAAGCTGACCGCCCAGTGACCTCACAGTCTCGTTCCTCTGATCGAGCTCATCCTTGGAATTCTGAAACTCTCCTGTCGTGCGTTTCAGAGTTTCCTCTTTCTCCTCAAGACGACGACTGAGTTCCAGCCGTTCTCCCCTGAGAGCGTCTGCCTCCACCTGCAGCTTGGACAAGCCGTCTCTCTGCATCTCAGCCTCCTGCCGTAAGGAGCCGCACTCCTCGGCTGACTGCAGCAGCGCGGCGCTCTTCTCCAGAAGGCCGGCCTTCAAGGCAGCGCCCTGTTCCTGCAGCAGAGACGACGTTTCCTGCAGCTGAGACAGTTGTTCCCGCTGGATGTTTATTTGCGAGTTTTGTTCTGTCAACGCTTGTTGCTTCTCCTGTATGTGGTTGTGTAGTTGATGGATTTGTGAGTTCAGACTGTCGATATTCTCCTGTAGGCGAGCTGCCGTCTCGTCCTTCTCTCTGACGGCTCTGGAGAGTTCGTTACATTCCTGTGTCTTCTCCCGCAAACTCTCTGATAACGAATGTTTATTTTGTTCCAGAACTTTCTTCAGTTCTTCAGTTGCTACTCTGAGGTCCTCTTTCTCTTTCAGTAAACCTTCCATGATTTTGTGGTTTTCGGCGTGTTGCTTTTTGAGGCTGGAAATCTTCTCTTGTAGAGAACTATTGTCTGTGTTGAGTTTGGAAATGAAATTCTCCTTCGTAGCGACTTCCTGTTGTAGTTTCTGATTCTGCCCAGTCAGGTTGTTAAGCTGTGAACCCATAACTGAACTCTGCTCAAGGGTCACGGTGACCTTGCTGTCGAGTTCAGAAGCTACCTGTTTCTGTTGAGAAAGCTCCTTGTCTCTGATCTCGTAGGCAGCGTGGAGACGCTGGTTCTCCTCAGTTAGGACCTGGATGTGACTGTGGAGGCTCACCACTGCAGCCTGCCTCTGATCCACTTCCTGCCTCAGCTGGCTCACCACTGCAGCCTGCCTCTGATCCACTTCCTGCCTCAGCTGGCTCACCACTGCAGCCTGCCTCTGATCCACTTCCTGCCTCAGCTGGCTCACCACTGCAGCCTGCCTCTGATCCACTTCCTGCCTCAGCTGGCTCACCACTGCAGCCTGCCTCTGATCCACTTCCTGCCTCAACTTGATGTTATCGGCTGCCTCGTTCTCTAGAGTTGTGAGTTGACATCTAAGTTGCGACACAGTCTTCTCCTTTTCGTCCACGTTGTTGCGGAGTTGTTGAAGTTGGGTGTTAAGGCTGTCAGCCTGTTCCTGCAGACCTGTGGCTGTGGCTTCAGAGGCACTGAGCGTCGTCCTAATATTTGTACATTCATTTGTTTTCTCCTGCAGCATCTCGGAGAAGGATTGTTTGTTTTGTTCGAGGACCTCGTTCAGTTTGTGAACTCTAACACTAAGGTCCTCTTTGTCTTTTTGTAGCCCTTGGATAATTTCATTACTTCCTGACTTCTGTAATTCAAATACAGAGATGTGACCTTGCAGGTCACTCTTCTCATTTAACAGTTCTGAATTGGATTTTGTAATTTCAGCTAGTTCCGTTTGCAGACTCAAATTATTCTCAGTAACACTGTTAACTTGAGTTTTCAGTTGTGTGTTCTGGTCAACAGCACCTTTAAGTTTTTTACTTAACCCGTCCACATGTTTCTTTTGGGACTTTAGTTTCTCGGTAGTTCCTCTAACATCAGTGTGCAGTTGCTTATTTTCAGTCTCCGTGCTTTTCAACAGCTCCTCCAGTTTAGAGACGTTTTCAGACTTCTCCTCCAGCTGTTTGGACAAAGTCTGTAATTCTAGGTTGAGCTTATCCAACTCCGCCAGAAGCTTGTTTCGTTCCTCCTTGAAGGACTTCATCTCGTCCTGGTACGTCTGCTCCTTGTCTAGCAGCTGGTGTTTGAGTTCTTCACAGGAGGCGTCACTTTCCTTCAGCTGGGAGATGAGACTGGTGGACTCCTGCAGTTTCTGCGACGCTGTCGTCACCTGATCTTTCAGCGACACCATCTGAGCTTCGCACTCTGAGAGATGATTCGAATGAAGAACATTCTGCTTCTGGATGTCCCTGCGGAGGTCCTGTACGGTCCGCTTGTCCTCCTGGATCTGCTTGGTCAGCTCCTGGACCTCCCCCTCCCTCGCCTCCCTCTCCCCTCGGAGCCGGCTCAGCTCCTCCTGGCTCTCCTGCAGCTGCCCTGCCAGCTGCACCATCCTGGCATTCAGAGAGTGCTGGTCTGAGTCCTGAGAGTCCCGGAGGATCTGCGTCTCTCGCTCCGCTTTGGTCAGAGAACCTTCCGAGAGAAGCAGCTGTTCCTCTTTGAGCTTGATCTCCCGGGTGAGTTTGGAGATCTGCTCCCCGTGTTCCGTCATGCTGCCCTGGAGGGCGGCGATGTCCCTGTCCCGATCCTGGAGGACGTCCTTCAGGAGGTCCATGTCCCGCTCGCAGGTCTGCAGGTGGTGGATCAGCTGAGCTCGCTCCTCCAGGTGGGCCGTGTTGATCTTGTCCAGCTCGTCTGTCGTCTGATCCAAGTCGCTCTGCAGAGTTTCTATAGTCGCCTCCTGCTTCTGAGTCTGTCGGTCGAGAAACACATGTAACATTCAGACTAGTCCGTGAAAGATGAACTATCACAAGCAACTACAAACAAGATCATTTGCAGATCATATCAGCGGATTAGTTTAAACTAAATCTTACCTTCTCTTTGAGCTCACTGAGTTTCTGGGACTGGTCAGCCTCTGAGGTCTTCAGCTCTGAACACTGTTTTTCAAAGGACTTGCAATCCTCTGAAACCTTGATGAGCTGAGAAAAGATTATATTATTTGTATCCATTTAACTTAACAATTTGAAAACTTTCTCAGACTGAATGTAAAGACATGAGGACTAGATGCTCCAGTCTTACGCTCTGCTGTGCTTGCTGCAGCTTGTCAGACAGGTCTCTGTGCTGAGCGTCTTTGCTCTTGATGGAGTCCCTGAGCTCGTCCAGCAGCTCCTGCGTGTCGGCTGTCTGGGCCAGGCGGGCGTCCTTCTCCAGCAGGGAGCTCTCCAGACATTCCTGGGTCTCACTCAGCCTGGAACACAACCAGGCCAGGGTCACTCAAGGAACAGGCCAGGGTCACGCAAGGAACAGGCCAGGGTCACGCAAGGACCAGGCCAGGGTCACGCAAGGAACAGGCCAGGGTCACGCAAGGAACAGGCCAGGGTCACGCAAGGACCAGGCCAGGATCACTCAAGGACCAGGCCAGGGTCACACAAGGAACAGGCCAGGGTCTAGACCATTTCAACTGGGGGGGCAAGCTGGGGCCAGTTAGAGGGGCCAGTTACATTAAACATTTTTGTTGTCATATAGTTTTCTTCACTGGATTGCAGTCATTAACAACCAAAATAGCATGTTTTGAATAATTCAGAGTCTAGTGTAGGTCTACCCTTTGAGCTGCTCGTTCAGACTGGCGACCAGGAGCTGGTGTTTCTCTGCATCTCTGCCCTGCTGACTCCGCAGGCTGGACAGCTGGATCTGCAGTCTGGCTGAGTCGTTCTGTTCAGGGAGACAGACAGAAGAATGAGTCACTAAGTCCCTTAAACACACTCCATCTCACTGCAAGCAATCAGCATCAACAGCTGTCCTACATCTACAGCACACCATAAACAGGAGAACACTCAATGTATTTGTCTGCTATTTATGACAGTGATATAACTCCAACATAATTTTTTTTTTACCTGCTCGTTTTAAGATTACTGACTACATTACCCATGACAATGATTTATACATATTATACACCAAGTGAATTTATGAGAAAAACGCTTAATGTGTGAAATCTCTTATCACTGCTGATGAAGCCGTAAACACAACACAGTGAGTTAAAACAAGCACACCAAACAGATTAGTCTTCACCATGAGGTGCATTCTGACACAGACCCCTGAGAGACCCAAAATCGCTGCTTTCTAGCACACAGACAAACCTGAGAGACCCAAAAAGGCAGACTTTCTTCATTTACATCAAAGGTCACCTGTATTAGAGGGGCTTGTGTTACAGTCCTAGTATTCATAAGAAAACATGCAGTGAACCAAATACATAAAACAGCCAGCGGTTGTATTCTGAGTACATGACATTGATGCATTTTGATATTAGGCAGAACAAGACAAGATATTTTTAATGTGCAACATTTTAGGTCTCCAAGGCTTTCTCAGGGCATCTGGGCAACAAGTTACCCAGATGCAAGTGTACCAGAAGAGTGTACCAGAAGAGTGTACCAGAAGAGTGTACCAGAAGAGTGTACCAGAAGAGTGTACCAGAAGAGTGTAGGAATTTAAAAAGCCTTGGAAAAGCATTCAGAACCAGAAAAAATGGTTGGAAAGGTTGAAAAAATATTCTTGGGAAAAAAGTTTCCCCCCTGCTTTTTATTAATTTTTATTTTTTACAATATGATACCTCCGCCCCACCCAACAGGCCCCGCCCCTCCCCCCAGCAGGCTCCCCCCCCGCACAGGCTCCGCCCCCCCCCCCCAGCAGGCTCCGCCCCCCAGCAGCAGGGTTACCTGCAGGGTCTCGATGCGTGTCTGCATCTGCAGCCTGTCCTCCAGCTCCCCGCAGCGCTCCTCCAGGAGAACCATCTGCTCCTGCAGCTGGTTCCTCTCCTGCTCCAGGTCCTCCACCACCGAGCGCAGGCCTTCTGCAGGGAGCAGGGGGGTGTGGGGTGTGTGTAGGGGTGTGTGTGTGGGTGTGTGTAGGGGTGTGTGTAGGGGTGTGTGTGTGGGTGTGTGTAGGGGTGTGTGTGTGGGTGGGTGTATGTGTGGGGGTCAGATGGTAAGTTGGTACAGAGGGAAAAATGTATTCAGGTGTAAATTCAGAAGTCATGAATCCACCATCCTCATCAGCCAGGCATCGTATTATACAGGATGGAGAACTGTGTAGCAAGTACGTTCACCAACATAGACATCAATGTGCTTCATGCTTGAACGTCAGATGGAATCTCATAAAAGACACACTGACCACACCACATTCACTGATCTGAACTTTTAAGAGTCCAGAGTACTCAAGACGAATACTAGCCAGTCCAACCAGCATGCACAGAGATCAAACGACAAAATAATCTGGATAACAAACCAACTGTCAATATGGCGTGTTGAAATGTTCAGGCTGAATGTTGAACGTGATACGACTGTGAAAACAACCACACTGAACCCATGACAACGACGGAATGTTAGATGACAAAAGGCGGCAAAAACAAACCGAATGGCAAAAACCACACCACCAAAACATGATGAGTGGGGTTCGGGCGGAGGTAGCGACCGCAAGGTTGTGGCGTGCATGCTAGCGTAGACGGTGTCGCGGGTGTCACACCTGTGTTGGGGGAAGTGTACTGGGGCCACCAACCTCCCATGTTCTCTCCCTCCATCGGGGTGCTGCTCTCAGACTGGTCTGGGAAACCATGGCGACCGTCAAACTCAAACTCCTCCTGAAGGTAGACACACACACACACCATCCCCCATGACGACACTGTCTCTATGACGACACTGTACTACAGTCCTCAATAATTACAGAATTAGACTTACATAATATAGTATTATAATATAATTCAACATTGATAATCCTCTGATGATGACACTATATTACAATAAACAGAGAGGGTTTCTGAGGACCGCTGCAGCTTGGGGAAAGAATTACAATTATTATAAAAAGCCCATAATGTTCAAATATTTGGGGAAAAGCAAGGGTTTTCATGGGGTTTACTTACATTTTCACTTTACTAAAGGACAAACACAACAGACATTACCGTAGCCATCTTAAAAAAGATTACAAAATATATCATGAATGAAGATTGGATAGATTAAAAAGTATAAGGGATGTCATAAAAGCTCCTGTAGGTATAATCTGTAGGTGTCCCAAAACATCTGTCTGTAGAGTGTATAAGGTGTATATATAGTGTATATACACACACTGTGCATATTTACAGTACGTTTGCTGCCCCCCTACCTCCAGGCTGCGCTGGTCCGGGCCCCCCGGCCTCCTGCCTCGGCCCACCTCGAGGGCTCGTGCCTGGGCCAACTCCCCCTCCATCCCCTGCTGCTGGCCTGCCAGCACTGGATCAGAGCAGCCAGGAAAGAACCAGTCATCCTCAATCAGTTTTGTGCCACAGGGAGGAGGGGGGGGGGGGGGTACATGTAGATGTGTTCAGGTGAAGAGGGGTGAAACTAGATGTGGAATAGTGATGTGAGGAGGCAAGGATGAGTCAGAGGAGGGATGAGGATGAGAGATGGAGGGAGGAGAGGTGGGAGAGAGGGATGTCTGGAGAGAGGGGATTGACCGGAGAGGAAGAGCACTCGCTCCGTCACCAAACAACCTCCACCTCCGTGGGAAAGACAACAGGTCACAGTACGACTCAACAGCAGGTCAGAAGAGAGGATGGGAGAGAGCTAACAGGACCCGGCGCTCTAAGAGTCTTCCTGTACGGTGGCAGCATGTGGGCTTGCATGCTGTGTGACTGACACATGAGAAGCAGCATCCTGGTCGCAGGCACAGACAGGAAGTAGAGGCTCTACAGGAGGAAGAGGCTCTACAGGAGGAAGAGGCTCTACAGGAGGAAGATGCTCTACAGGAGGAAGAGGCTCTACAGGAGGAAGAGGCTCTACAGGAAGAAGAGGCTCTACAGGAGGAAGAGGCTCTACAGGATGAAGAGACTCTACAGGAGGAAGAGGCTCTACAGGAGGAAGAGGCTCTACAGGAGGAAGAGGCTCTACAGGAGGAAGAGGCTCTACAGGAGGAACAGGAGGCTGAGACATGCCGTTTCTAGGATACGAGGAAAGCTTCGGGAAAATCATGATTCAGAGCCTGACGGATGAAGGTCTCTGGACATAGGTCTCCCAGACTTGGCCCAGTGAATCTAGAAACACCAGGAACTAGCATATCTAGAAACACCCTAGACCAGTGTATCTAAAAACACCAGCGTTGGTTCAGCAGACGAGCTAATGCGGGCGAGAGACAGGGCCTACTGCAGGATGGCTGAAAGGGCTTACTGCAGGGCATGAATTAAAAAGGTCAAATAGCATAAAACGCATTCCCATCTGTTTTGTGGTGTCAGGGGGGGGGGGGGGCAAGCATAAGGGGGAGGGGGACAGACAAGGTGCGCAGGTGTCAATGTATGAGAGACCAGGACAATGGCATGGTGCAGATACTATTTGGATTGACAAATGACTGATTACAATACAATAACGTTCAACGGTGACATAAAAAAGGCCAGTTCCTAAATGTAAGACTTTGTCTCAAAGATTCTCTGATCTACTGAAGATGATGTAGATCTCTCATACATTGACCAGTGATAGGAATCTTGAATTTTAAAAGTATGCAAAACTAGGAGGTAAAATATTCAAACAGACTTGACTGTTTGGACCAATCAGACCAGGTTGTGAGGAGTTAGTGGAACCGTAGGAATGTTTAGTTTGGTTTTCGCCACACAGAGACAGACACACACCACTATGTACACAGGTATTTTACAAGGTAGCACCAGATTGTGTTAGACTTCATCCCTGGTTAATCACATGAAGAGTCCCAGTGTTAATATCCACCAAGTCATCCTGCCTCCACAGAAACTGTGTTACTGTGTTGTTCTCCTCTATACCCCAAAGGATCCTGTTCCACTACAATAATCCACAGAAAGGTAGGGAGGAAAAAAGAGAGGGAAAGAGGGAGGGAAAGAGGGAGGGAAACTAAGGAAGCAAACAGAAGATGGAAACAGAGAGGTGTGGTGCCCAGGCGGAGTCTGTACTGCCAGGGGCTCGCCCCGGTGGAAGCTAGGACCCAGGGGAGCAGCGGGCAGTACAGGAAGGACCGCCTGTGGAGGGGAGAGGCCTGCATGCACAAAACTGATGGGAAACTCATTCTCATTGGCTGCCACTGTCCCAGTAGCAGGGGAGGGGAGGGGCCAGAGCAGAACCGATGCTCGTGAGGAGAGGTGGAGGGAAAAACAAAAAGATACTTCATAAGAAAGGCTGCTGGGAGGGCAGTGTTTTTAGATATTGTTGAACACTTTTCTTTTGATTAAACAGATGCTTAAAGGCATTTCAACAAAGTTCTGTGTTGGAGTTGGTATTACTGTAAATACTGACACCAAGATTTTAATGCAAAAGTTCCAAATATCGGTTATCGGTCTTCTTGATTATTAATAATCGGTATCATATCGGCCCTGAACAAATAATATCGGTGGACCCCTTTTCCATTCTCCAGTGCAACAACTGCAGCTCCCCTCCAGCAGTACACCACAGGGCTGGAGGTGCTCTTACCCTCTCTGTCCTCCTCCATGTTGGCCATGCGCAGCCCCAGGGGGGTCTTGTCCTCGCGGCCCCGGGTCCTCATGGCCCCGCCCTCAGACAGCATCTCCTGCCACTCCAGCAGCTGGCCGTCCTCAGCGCTGCCCGACTCACTGGCCTGCAGCACAGCAACCACACACTCACTGGCCTGCACCACTGGCAACCACACACTCACTGGCCTGCACCACGGCAACCACACACTCACTGGCCTGCAGCACGGCAACCACACACTCACTGGCCTGCACCACGGCAACCACACACTCACTGGCCTGCAGCACAGGCAACCACACACTCACTGGCCTGCACCACGGCAACCACACACTCACTGGCCTGCAGCACGGCAACCACACACTCACTGGCCTGCAGCACAGCAACCACACACTCACTGGCCTGCACCACGGCAACCACACACTCACTGGCCTGCAGCACAGCAACCACACACTCACTGGCCTGCACCACGGCAACCACACACTCACTGGCCTGCAGCACGGCAACCACACACTCACATATTTATTTAATAATATTGTAAAAAATGGGCTGAGGGGAGAGGAGAGAGGAGAGAGGTAAAAGCTGACCTGAGAGGCAGCTCTCTTGGTAACCTGCTCCAGGTCAGACTGCATCTTCCTCTGCTGTTCCTCGTACAATATCAGCTTCGCCTGCAGCACGTCTGCCAGCACACAGCACACACCAAGATCATACATGTATACAGTACACACCAAGATCATACATGTATACAGTACACACCAAGATCATACATGTATACAGTACACACCAAGATCATACATGTATACAGTACACACCAAGATCATACATGTATACAACACACACCAAGATCATGTACTCCCATATACACACCAAGATCATACATGTATACTGTCACACACACACACCATGATAGTACTAGAGAGAGGTGGTTACCGTTCTGGGCCTTGACCTGGTCGTACTGCTCCAGCCTCCAGCTGTTCTCCTCCCGCTCCTCTTCCAGCTCTGACACGTGCCTGCGCAGGGCCGAGAGGTCCGGGCCCCCACCCTGGAGGACACACAGGGACGCTTCACACCTGCACCCAGCTCAGCTCAGCTCACTGGATGAGGGATGATGTAGTGTAATGAGCTGTGATATCTGGGCGCTCACCTGGCCCTTCCTTAGCTCCTCCTCCAGCTGTCTGATCCGAGACTTAGACCACGCCTTCATCTTCAGGAACTTGGCTTCTGATTTATTGGCTTCCTCCGTTTTCAACTTGGCTTGTTCTGTAGAAGACAGATGTGAGCATGTGAGTGTGTTGGAGGGGGGGGGGGTGCAGGTAGGGGGGGGGGGGTGCAGGTGGGGGGGGGGGGGTGCAGGTAGGGGGGGGGGGTGCAGGTAGCTAGTGAGTTGACTGGAAACAGGATCACATTGGTCTGGGTAAGTGCACGCCCCCCCCCCCCCCTCCCCCAGGTGTCGCTGCCTACCCTCCAGCTCTGCTACCCTACAGGCCGCGTCCTCCCCCACTCCCCCCAGTGGGGGGGCTGGAGTTGACGTTGTCATGGCGGCCGTCTGCTCCGCCCCGGCCAGCTCGGCCCGGTGCTCCGCCTCCAGACGCCGCAGCTCCGCCTCGTGGCTCTGCATGCGGTCCCGCAGCTCCGCCTCGTGGCTTTGCATGCGGTCCCGCAGCTGGGCACGCATTACATGCTTCTCAGCCTCCATCTGGGAGCGCAGGTTCTCACGCTCCACCTGCAGACGCCGAGCACGCTCAGACAGGTCCTGCAAGAGGAGGAGGAGAGAGGAGGAGAGGGGAGGAGGAGAGAGGTGGAGGAGAGAAGAGAGGAGGAGAGAGAGGAGGAGGAGAGAAGAGAGGAGGAGGAGAGAGGTGGAGGAGAGAGAAGAGAGGTGGAGGAGAGAGGTGGAGAGAGGTGGAGGAGAGAGGTGGAGGAGAGGGAGGAGAGGTGGAGGAGAGAGTGGAGGAGTGAAGGCGATAGAGGAGGAGGAAGGTGGAGAGAAGAGAGTAGAAGGAGAGCAGTGGGGGAGGATGGAAGTAGGAGAGGTTTTTGTCTACCAAACATACTCCTTGTTGAAGACTAGTAAGTTTAAATGAATACAGAGAACATGTTCAATGTGCTTTTAAGCTTCTACATGGAGCTTCTGCAGTAAAGACAGGAAGCAGATCTAGTTGTAGTTCCCAGAGACAGGAAACAGATCAAGATGTAGAGAGAGGAGGAGTACCTGTATCTGCTGGTCTCTCCCGTCCAGTTCCTCCTGCAGGACGGAGATCACCTGGTTCTTCCCCTGGAGAACCTCCTCCTTCTCGTGCAGCTTCTGCTTCAGGGCCTTGAGGAGCTGGAGGAGACAGGCCTGTTTAACTCCGGGGCCAGTACTGGAATGCTGCTACCGTTAGACCAGTTCACTAATAACATGCCAGTGTCAACATACAGTGACTAACAAAGTGAGATTTCAGAGGGTTGTCCACTTTTTCAATTAAACAATAAAAATAATTAAAGAAAGTATAACACTTTTTATTTTATTTATAAATGTAAGATTCTTATGATTTTTTTTAAACTTAGACATCTATAATGCAAAGAAACCTTGTGCTGCTGTGTCCTGTCACAATAAGCCCACAGTTTGTAAAGCCCTCAGAGGTTTGGGTTACCTGTTCCAGGTCAGAGGTTGCATCTTGTTTAGCCACCATCTTGAACAGTTCCTGTTCATGCTTCTGGTTCACCTCAGCCAGAACGCTGTCTTTCTGCTGGATGATGTCCTTAAACGTCTGGATCTGGGGAGAGACACACAGACATCTTTCACCACAGGGCAGCTACATGGTAGTTACTGTAACCTGCATGTAAAGTGGTTCCAGAAGCTGCTTCAGTAGAGGACGTACGTTCTGCTTGTACATGTTCTCCTTCTCCTCGTGCTGGGTTCTCTCAGAGAGCAGCAGGTTCTTCAGGCTGTGGTTCTGCTCCTCCAGCAGGCTGCAGCGCTCCTCTCCCTCCCCCACCCTCCTGGTCAGGTTCTGCACCTGCAGCTCCAGCAGGGCGGCGCCCTCCTCTGGACACGCCAGCTGCCAACGCCACAGAGTTTACGTGACCAAACATGCAGAGTGACTGTCTTCAGGGCAGTGAAGCCCTCGAGGAGGAACAGCAGTCGTTAGTGCAGAAGAAGAGCTTGACAATTTAGGATGAAGAGCGGCTGTGTTAGTACCAACCCCCTCATAACGCTGTTAGATAACAGATAACAAGGAAACCTAAGACGTCCAGTTACATCAGGGGTCTCCAAGACCCCTGTTAGACACACGTTACCCCACAAACACACAAGCGTGGTCGTGGTGGTTTCTCCGAGGTGGTCTGAAGGCAGGTGTGTGTACCTGCTCTCCGGGCGTCAGCGCCGGGGCGGCGGGCGCGGGCTCGGGCCCTGCCAGGGCGGTCTGCAGGTGGACGATGTAGGCCTCCTTCTCCAGCAGGCGGCGCTCTCGGTCCTGCAGCATGGCGTCCATGTGCTCCCCTCGCTGCTGCTGCGACGCCAGCGCCTGCGTCTGGGAGACAGCGACAATAAAGTCGCTACTGGCTCTCTCAAAACACTGGACATCTTTTCAACCTTTTGTTTTTTATTTATTTTATTTTTTCGAAAATATTTGTTTAACTTTCTGAACTTTTTCTTTTGAAACTTGATTTCGAAAATATCTTTGTAACTTTCTGAGATTTAAAAAAAAAACTTTTTTCAACCCTAACCCTAATATTTTTCAGGCCTTTTTGGAAAAATATTTTTCAGGCCTTTTTTGAAAAACTATATACAATATATATATAATATTTTTAAAATCTTTCGAAACTTTTTCCACACACAACACAACGCAATATATGTCATATGTGCTGACAGTGTAGTAACACCATCACACAGGGAGAATAATCTGTAACTATCTGATGCTTCACACACATCTCAAAGCCAAATGAAGACTGAGATGCAGGTTTCCAAGCAACTTTAGACATCAGGAAGTGTCATACCGTGGCCTCCAATCAGGAAGTGTCATACCTTGGCCTCCAATCAGGAAGTGTCATACCTTGGCCTCCAACTCCTCATCTTTTTTGGAAAGTTGCTGCTCCAACTCCTCCACCCTCTTCCTGAAGAGAAGGACCTTCCCCCTGTTCGCCTGGTCGCCCGCCTCACCTCCACCCTGCAGGGGTCACAGTCACAACATTAACCCTAACCCTGCAGGGGGTCACACAGTCACAACAGGTGTGTGTGTGTGTGTGTGTGTGGTCTCTCACCTTCCTAGAGTGGGCAGGCGAGCCCTGGTCCAGGTTCTCCTTCCTCAGGTCCTCCAGCTGAGCGCTGAGGGACGTGACCTTGGCCTTGTGCTGCAGGCGCATCTTGGAGAGCTTGGCATCGCTCGCCTGGAGGACACACGATCATCAAGAGGGAGGACTAGCACACATCTGCTCAGTACATTTAGTCATTTAGCAGTCGCTCTTATCCAGAGCGACTTACAGTAAGTACAGGGACATTCTCCCCGAGGCAAGTAGGGTGAAGTGCCTTGCCCAAGGACACAACGTCATTTTAGCACAGCCGGAAATCGAACTAACAACCTTCTGATTAATAGCCCGACTCCCTAACCGCTCAGCCATCTGACCCCCTTGTGCGTGTGTGAATGCGTGTGAGCAGAGACGAGGTTAAGCACGTCTCCTCCTCTCTGCAGCCTCACCTTCAGCTGCTGGTCTCTGGTCTGCAGGGCGGCCTCCTTCTCTCTGATCAGCTCCTTCAGCTGGGAGACCAGCTGCTCCGTCTGGCTGAGCCGCTCCTGGAGCTCTGCTGGGTCTGGCTGCCGGCCAGGCCCCTCTGTTGCCCCCGGGGGAGACCCTGGGGCCTGGGGGGAGAGATGGGTCATGGCTCTGGGTCCCTCGCTAAATCTAATCCAGTTTAAAAGTGAAACTGAAAGAGAATTCGACCCCAGACCCTGTAACACGTCTTAGTTCACGCCTGTCTGTGTACTCACAGCCAGGTCAGGACCGCCCTCAGTCATTGGAGAACCACTTCAGCATGGTTACAGCTTATATCTGGAAGCAGACAGAGACGTTAAGGAATTCAACAATGTCCAGCTGTTGTACTGGCATGGGGCCTCTGACCGTGGTGCCAACTGCAGACCAAGTGTGAGGACAGCTTAGTCTGCTTGAGATGCTCAACAAGCAGCTCTGTGTAAGGAGCAGGTGTCCACATACTTTTTGACATGACCATTGACCACCGAAATAGTGTTAAAAGAAGTCACATCTAATCTTTCTATATGAAGCATTTGTGAATTGCTTTGGATGAAAGTGTCTATGCATACAATAAATGTACCGTAACATAGCGTAATTGGTGTTAGTTAAAACATGTTTTAAACTTTCTCTCAGACCATTACTGCACTCTGAACAACACGGGTCATCAGTTGCCAAGTATGTTGACAAGCTAGCTGACTAACCTACTAGCAATGAACAGCTCGCTCAGCAATACAAGAGGCCTTAGTCTAATCCTCGAGTCCTTAATTATCATGGAGGACGTCACATGGTTTTGACATTCAGCAGTTTGAAAGACTATTTGACATACCAGCAAGTTAACTGTGTGCACAAATGCTAGTTTAGGCTGCCTTTCAGAAAACAATCTCACGTAACAAATGGCCGAAAAAGTGCACAGCATGACCTGTTACAGCTACCGAAACTAAAGATCCTCTCTGCTTGCTCATTTTCACCAAAAACTTCATTAACAGTTCATCAAAACCGTTCAGTTGTGAAATCAATAAGCTACTGACTCAAATACAGCAAATCCGGTCTGGTACCTTTAACCAGCCTCATCATATGGTGAACTGAATGTCGCCGTCCTTTTAAAATTGCTAATGCTACCTGGCTAACTAGCCCATTGGCTATGTAAGCTAGCTGCGCCATTAGCCATCTGGTTTACAATCGTAATGCTAGCTAAGTAGCTGGTGATATCTAACTTTAATCAGCTAGTTGGTAAGAAGGCTGTTTTAATATACTAGCCAGGTTTCGTATACAGTATCCGTCATTGTAGCAGCTGACCATGATTAACTCAGACCCGGACGGCGAGGTGGCTAGCTACAAGCTAGCGGTACAAGACACCTCGAAACTCAGGCAGAAGCTGTTTGCTTGCGCTAGTAAAACTACATTGCATGATCCTACCTGGTTTACCCCTTCATAAGGACGAAAGTTGATACATCTCACAAGGAAACCTTGAGAAAAGCTTATTATGGCGTTTTATGTACAGCGTTATTCTCATGTGACACAGTTGAGTTGAACTAGGCGAGGACACTGTCAACACAGATCGATGAACAGCACTTGCGCATGCGTGTACTGAAGGCTGGCCTCAAATTGTGTTCACACCAGTTTTAGCGAATTATTTGCGCGAATGAAGCGAATTTTTAGTTTCGCGTTCATTTGTGTTTATTCGTGCCAATCGCTAGGAACCAACCAGTTTTTTTTCGTCGGCAACCATGTCCGAAATGGCAACTGTAAACAAATACGAAAACGTCAGTGACATCTCAACATTGATAAACTTTCGTGACACGTATAGTTGAGTGTTTCTCAAACCTGGTCCTCAGGGACCCCCTGCCCTGCATGTTTTAGATGTTTCCCTCTTCCAACACACCTGATACAAACGAATTGGTCGTTATTAGGTTTCTGCAGAGCTTGATGACGACCCGTTCGTTTGAATCGTTGGAGAGTGAAACATAAACTCTTCAAGCTACAGGAACTTTAAGGTGACCATGTTAAGACTCAACTAAGGATCAGTATTAAATGACCCCCCTTTTATCCAAATACAGTAGGCCTGTGGTAGGAAGATCAAATAAGGTAAATTCATGGACATAATACATGGTATTTATTGGCAATACAATCACACATAATATTGATAATAATAAAGCAAAAACAATAGTACAAAGTCAAAGCATTAAATTCTCATGGGACTCCTGTTAATATAGGCGACTGTATTGTATACAGTACATAATACATAAAGTATTCCGAAATGCACACGAGTTGTATTTATAGACATTTATAAACAGAGAAATGTATCTAATGCATGGAGATTGCTGAGGAAAAACTAACTGAAATCGTCCCACTAACCCTCACTCAGCAGAATGGATGAGTTAGGCTACATCATTCAGTAAAATACTTGGATGTGTTTACATCTATTGATGAAGCACAAGCTTTTTCCCAAAGCAACAAACTGTACAAAAGTGAATATTTGGTGCATCAGATCATCCACGACTAGAAGCGCACAGCTGAGACTGTGTTTATGTGGTCCACAAACTTCAACAACTTCAGAAGAATAAGCCAAAGCAATGTCACTTTACAATAACCGATTCGGAGTTTCAGTGTTTGAAAAGATAACGTCAAACAGAACCAAATGTCAGTGTAGCCTACCGTTTGTGATTCAGCGTTAAACCTGGCCCAGCGATCAAAATACTTTAGCAAGGCACTGTGCAGCTAGGCATTGAGCGAGGTGCCGGGGTCAGAGGTCAGAAGAAGGCGCTCTTCCTCCTCTGCTCCAGCACCCAGCCGTACGGGTTCATGTCCAGCTTCAGCATGTTCAGGATCCAGGGTTCCTGCTGTGCGCCCGCTATGAACTCCTCCAGAGTTATGTGACCTGAGACCCACAGGAGAACCGTGTTAGAACTGAGACCCACAGGAGAACCGTGTTAGAACTGAGACCCACAGGAGAACCGTGTTAGAACTGAGAACCACAGGAGAACCGTGTTAGAACTGAGACCCACAGGAGAACCGTGTTAGAACTGAGACCCACAGGAGAACCGTGTTAGAACTGAGACCCACAGGAGAACCGTGTTAGAACCGCAGCTGAAACAGAATCCTTCGGTCTGTCCGGATAAGTCTTAGATGTGATCATGAGGAATTGATGGGAGTAAATATGCAGTACGATTCAGCATCATGCAGCACTGTAAAATGTGTGATATATAAGCCCCTAAATATTTGATAACAGTAGTACAGGAAGCAGGGGTGTGTGTGTGGGGGGGGGGGGGGGGGGGTGGAACTGAGTTTGGTTGGGGGAGGCACAAAAAACTTTGAATGAACATTTGTTGAATGAAAAAACGGATTTTACAAAAATGGGAAGGAGGGAGGGGGGGAGGGAGGGATGGAGGGGGGTAGGGATGGGGGGGTGGGGGGGCAAATTGCAATCTTTTCATGGGGCAACATTTGTATTGAGTGGAAGTGAGGTGTGACACACCATCTCCATCCACGTCCACGCTCCTCAGGATCCTCTCACACACCTCCTCCACACTCAGCTGCTGCTCCCCCTGGTTCCTCATCGACGTCTTCTTGATCCGGTAGATGCTCTGAAAGACCCCACAGAAACATCTCCTGATGACGTTCTTGGATAACATGACAACGTTTGTCAGTTATCACAACTCGTGTGGGACCAAATGGACCTGGCCTACACAACACTACACCCTGGGAGCCCACACGTTTTGACAACTAGGTTACACCTAATTTCCATGACGAAAAAACTCTAAATATCGTGACATTTCTGCATGTACATCGTAAAGGTGAGGATAAAATATGGCAATATTTATAACAGTGGGCCTACGGGTTAACTGTGTGAAGATTTTTTCATTGACGTCCATGACCTCTCCATGACGTTAACAAGTTCAAATGCAAACTTAACGTTCCCAATGAATGACTAAAGATAATATTTTAAACCGTATTTTGCAACCGTTGATATTTCCTTTCCTGCGTCTTCTTGAGTTGAAGTTAAAACCTCATATTCATCCTAAAGAAACACCAACAAGGATGTCTGTTTGCTTACATCAATGATCGACCGCAGTTCCTTTCTGTCCACATAGCCGTTTCCATCTTTATCATAAACCTTAAACGACCAGCGTAGTTTGTGTTCCAAGTCCCCACGAAAAACCAGATTCAACGCAGCCACAAACTCCAGGAAATCAATGGTGTTATCCTGCAAGAACATTCAACACATAAAACATCCAAGCAAAATATCCAACTTTAGTGTTTTCTCCTTTAAAAATACCACTTCATCTCACCCCGTTTTTGTCGAAAGCCCTGAACATGCTCTCCGCGTACTCTGAAACTTCCCCCGTGGGGTCCACGCCAAAAAAACGCTTGAACTCGTGAAGAAACAGAACACCACTTGGACATTCCGTCACAAACTTTTTGTACATATCCTGAAGAGCTTTCACCTCGATCTCCTGCTCATTCTGCTCCGTTGGCTGTGTTTGCCCCATGTTTGGAAGGCCGGCAGTCCTGCTGGCCCGGGCAGACGCTCTCCTGTGGGCTGAATGAGTGAACGGTGTTACATCATGGTAAGACCTCCGCCGCTACATCATTCATCAGGACAGCTTCACATATAAAGCAGATGATTAGAGTAACTCCAGGACTTAAGTTTATTAGTGTTCTCGGTGTTTGGCGCCCTGCCTGGAGATGTGCTGGCGAGCCTGGCGTAATAGAGAGATGTAGGCCTAGTTGGCAGCTCACTGGTCATAAGACCATTTAGGGTAACGTGAGTAATGATACAACATGCAGTATTCTTTTTACTTCAGAGAGGGTATTGATAGTAGATTGTTTTGGTGCTGCTTTCATTGTTAAATGACATGGGTATTAATATGTATTTATTATTTACATTTATTAATATCTGCAAATAATGTCAGATAGGCCTACAAAGATTTCGTCCTGCCTATAATATAGCTAATATATCATCCAAAGCACACCTCAAGTACTTTTCTAATAATTTCATGTATCTCTGTAATTGGTCCAGCTGGGTCTGATATGGAGACTTCTGCAAACACACTTTGTAAGAGAGAATATAACATAATAATGCTTAAGTTAATACCATCTCCCTGGTCTTAGTAACCAGTGAGGGGTTGAGGTGTGCACCTGCTCCCTGGTCTGAGTAACCAGTGAGGGGTTGAGGTGTGCACCTGCTCCCTGGTCTGAGTAACCAGTGAGGGGTTGAGGTGTGTACCTGCTCTTGGCGTCTGTTCCTCCCTGTTTTCTGTCGTGTTACTTGTTCTGTACTTGTTTCCAGGTCTTTAGGTTAAGGGATTCCTTAAGTATAAGACCAAGGTCAGGAGAAAACCTTAAAAACTAATAGAGAAGCCGTACGATATGGCATTGTTCCGCTTCTCAGTCTCAGTGCAGTTTGGTCAACATAAGAAAGTACTTTCTCTGCCGTCTGCCTGGTGAGAGTGGTGACCTCCATTAGCCCCCCCCCCCCCACCCCCCCCGGATCCCCAGACTTACTTAAGAAGATCTTTATAATTCTAAACCTCCAGAGTTGGTATATCAAGGTCACTTAATAGGATTGCTCCGACCCCAGGATGATGAGCTAAACCCGGCTTTGGGCGAGGCACAACCAAGACACTTCTTACTGTCTGCCTGATATCTGCCTTTAATCATGTAATAATAATAATGTTAAATAATGTCTTATTTAGCATATGCTTTTGTTAAACTACATGGGTGGGGGGGGGTTAATCTGTGACCTCGATCTCTGATCTAGTGCCCCGCCCCAACCCCACCTGTCTATAGGATTTAAATACTGTGTGAATACTGTAGATATCCACATCATAAAGGGTTTGGCAGGACAGGCCCTCACACAGGTGGAGACGTCTTTACAGTCAGCTTGAAGGATATTCAAAAAACTTTTATAATGACTAGGATTCCACACGTACTTACACTTGTGGAATTAATACAATTCCATATATACTTACACATGTAGTTAATATTATTCCATAGGTATTTACACTTGTTTTCACCTGTGTAACACAATTTTAGCTGTAGAATCTAATTTGTAATTTTTTAGGGGTGGGAATCTTTTGGTACCTCACAGTTCGATTCTTGGGGTAACGATTCGCACATTTTTGCATAACAAAAAGAAGAAGTTTTTATAAATAAAAAAAAAACATAAAAATAAATAAATAAATTTGTTGCATTTGTGAATCGATATGAATCGCTAGAAGACTGAATCGCGATTCAAATTTGTATTGATTCCCCCACCCCTATAATTTGTACCACGAAATAAAACTGGTGAGGATTAAATCTGATGTTACAGAGCATACAAGCCACTGGTTTATGGGATTTCAGTTTGATGTTTGGGGACTTTTATTTTGAAATGGGAAGCAATTGAAAACTTTCTTCCTGTAACTGCTACAGACGGATCTTTTACACAGCATCCACGCCTGACGCCATCTGGAGGTGTGGTCTAACGAGACAGACGAGGACGTCTGTCTGCATGACAAGGTGGACGTGTCCAGGCCACATTCACCACAAGGACAAAATAAAACACTTCTGGACACCAACAGGAAATTAACAAGCATCGCTTCATTCAAGTAACCAGGGCAACCGGGTTAAACATGTCTCCTGCCCCCCCCCCCAGTGCCCCCCCCCGTGGCCCCCCCCAGTGAAAGGTTCACGTCAGCACACCCCCATGTGGTTTCAGACAGACCAGCGCAAAGATGGACATCCACCTGGACATCCACCTGGACATGCATGTATGACTCCAGTACAACAGTTGAAGAGATGGGCAGAGCTTGGTTTTACATAGGTACAGTGTTGGTCATTCAATGCGAAACACATGCCTGTTTTACAAAAGCTGAAAAACATACAATTTAAAAGATTCTCATAACAAAACATTGGCTTTAAAAATAGACCATTATGTATATACACACACACACACATATTCATAAAAACAATTACAAACTTCATATACAATTTAGGCCATTTTTAAGGTTGATTTAACTTCAACCAAATGATACATGTCAATTAGACTTTTCCCTCTTTAAGGCAGCCCGAGTCTGTAGGATAAAGAACTCTAAAGAACACGACAGGTGAGTCAGTCCAGTCCTGCGTCTCCCTTTATAATAGTGCTCCTTCTCAAAACAAATACAAAATAAAAACACCTTTAAAAGATTCAAATATAAATAAGCTCCAACTCGTTGGTCCAAAACCAGATAGTAGCTGCGTGGTTTCAACTGTGGCACTAACCCCCCTGACCCCTGACCCCTCCAAGCCCTGACCCCAGGGTCAGACGATGTCCGGGTGGCTGAACAGGGGCTGGTCCCGTCCGGGGAGGTGCTGCTGGCTCCAGTCCCCCTGGGGGGGCTTGAGAAGCCCGCAGCAGCGCAGCTGGAAGAAGGAGGCCAGGTTCCTCCACACCCCCTGACTGCAGAGGGGGGAGGAGGGAGACAGAGATATAAACACACCCCCTGACTGCAGAGGGGGGAGGAGGGAGACAGAGATATAGACACACCCCCACCCCCTGACTGCAGAGGGGGGAGGAGGGAGACAGAGATATAGACACACCCCCACCCCCTGACTGCAGAGGGGGGAGGAGGGAGACAGAGATATAGACACACACACTCGCTTTTCAAAACAGCAAATATGTCTCCCGACTACATTTAATTAAGAAAATGACATTTAAAGGCCACATCCAAACAACTGTCCCACCCACATCTGAAAATAACCCTCCGCCCCTGGAGGGATGAGTGAGCAGGTTGGAAACCCCCCGGGACCGTGACTGAGAGGACTTACTTGTAGGGGTTCTGCCTGAGAGAGAAGGGATGAGGGAGCTTCCTCTGGTAGAACATGAGGTTGGTCCTCTCTGCTGTGGTCAGGCCGTAGAACGCAATCTGCTCGGAGGAAGACACAGACACACGCATTCAAAGAACTGACGCATAACTGTGCCTCACACACACACTCTCTCTCTCACCCCCCACTCCACACATACACACACACACACTCTCTCTCTCTCTCTCTCTCCACCCCCCCCCCCCCACACACACACACTCTCCCCCTCCCACCTGGTGCAGCTGCAGCAGCAGGGTGATGGAGGCCCAGGTGGTGTGGAAGAGGGCCAGGCAGCCGACCCCCAGCACCCAGGGCGAGCAGCTCAGGAGCTGGGCGGCAGCGCTCCACAGCCCCACCTCCTGGTAGTGCAGGGGACAGCGCTTCCACCAGTCTGCAGGGCACAAACACACGACCGTGTAGGTTAGGGCTGGGCGGTCTGGCCTCCAACGTACCTCACGGGACCAGCGAGTCACTCACAGGACAGACAGCCGTAGAACATCCAGACTCCCAGCAGAGTGAGGGAGATGAGGAAGAGGAGGAAGAAGTGATGGTTCCTGGCACCTGAGCAGAGAGACATGGACATGTCATCAGCTGGACCCAACGGACTAAAGCACAACCGTTCAGGACGATTAATGATTCATGTGAACAGCGTGACCCTTCACCTATGCAGCCGTTGATCCACACAGAGTGGTGGTCCTGCCTCGCCACGCAGGCGTCACAGACGTGGCAGTGATTGGCTCTCACCGGCTTCTTGATCTGCATACGACACACAACCAACCAATCAGCTGTCACTTATCTTGAGTTGTATCTGGTTCATGCTTTACAGATTGCAGACGCGTCACGCAAAGGTGACAGCGTAAGGATACTTACCATACAGGAAGTGCAGAATATTCTGGGATCCAAGCAGCCTGCCTCCGCCAGAACCACTATATTCTGTGGGCACAGATTTGACCAATCAGATGCTTCCACGTAGGAAATTAACATATTCACAGAAGAACTACTAGCTTGGGTGTAGTTAGAACTATAATCTATAAAACATTATAGATCGACCCCTCCCTCCCAACCGTTATCCATCCATCCACTCATATCCTCACCATCTTCTTCTCCTCTTCGGTGGCTCTGACGGTTCCAGGGTCGGTCTTGCAGCAGCGGAGGTAGTAGTACAGCAGCGCTGTGGCGTTCAGCGTGAACAGCACCTGCACCACGGCACTAGGACCATGTGGACGCCAGGGGTCAAGGAGCAGCACAACGTCCCCTTGGACACCTCACATTACATTTAGTCATTTAGCAGACGCTCTTATCCAGAGCGACTTACAGTAAGTACAGGGACATTCCCCCCCGAGGCAAGTAGGGTGAAGTGCCTTGCCCAAGGACACAACGTCATTTTGCACGGCCAGGAATCGAACCAACAACCTTCTGATTAATAGCCCGACTCCCTAACCGCTCAGCCATCTGACCCAATATAACTGTTTCACCAGTCCTGTTAAGCCTTTGGTAAGCTACCATGTCATACTGTTGTTGAGATGTCTTGGCACTAACCACTGACATACTGTTTGTCCCAGATAAAGGAGTCTGCTGAACGAAGGAACAGCCAGTGTGAGGAGGAAGGATATCAGGCACGAACCACAGGCTCCAGGTCACCAGCATCCAGAACACAGACGCCATGAGAGACGCAGCAGGAATCAGGGACAGCATGGTGTGGTTCATCACCTTCCTACACACACACACACACACACACACACACACACACACACACACACACACACACACACACACACACACACACACACACACACACACACACACACACACACACACACACACACACACACACACACACACACACACACACACACACACACCACACACACACACACACACACACACACACACACACACACACACACACACACACACACACACACACACACACACACACACACACACACACTGTTGGCTTCCACTGTTCTCCTGCGTTCCGACAAGCCTGGTCATATTTACGCTCAGCTTATGTTAAACGTAGTAAATTAAGTACCCAAGAATTACTTAAGTAAATTAAGTATTCAGGTATTGATGAGGTAAATGACGTATCCAGGTGTGGCAGTATTCAGGTGAGGAGTGAGAGGGCACAGGTGTGGCAGTATTCAGGTGAGGAGTGAGAGGGCACAGGTGTGGCAGTATTCAGGTGAGGAGTGAGAGGGGACAGGTGTGGCAGTAGTGAGAGGGGACAGGTGTGGCAGTATTGTGAGAGGGGACAGGTACCTGCAGAACAGGTTGACCCCGGCCAGCACACAGCCCAGCAGGAGACTCTTGAGCAGCCAGGAGTCAGAGCTCCAGTCCAGGATGACGCCCACACTGCCCAACACCGCCACACACAGCAGGAACTGCACACACACCTGGGGGGAGGAGGAGGGGGTTATACACACAGCAGGAACTGCACACACACCTGGGGGGGAGGAGGAGGGGGTTATACACACAGCAGGAACTGCACACACACCTGGGGGGGGGGAGGGGGGGGTTATACACACAGCAGGAACTGCACACACACCTGGGGGGAGGAGGGATGATACTGTATTTAGCAGATTCTCAATGGGTGCGATGGGGTGAATGTGAGGGTGTGTGTGTGTGAGGTGTGTAAGCAAGTGTGTGTGTGTAGCCTGTATCAGGTGTGTGAGTGTGTGTGTACCCTGTATCTGGTGTGTGTGTGTGTGTGTGCGTGTGTGTGCGTACCCTGTATCTGGTGTGTGTGTGTGTGTGTGTACCCTGTATCTGTGCAGCAGGCGTAGGCAGCGGGAGCTGGAGCGGAGCCGGTCCAGTCTGACGAGGTTCAGGGTGTGGACCAGCAGGGGGCTGTTCACCTGGTGGGCCAGCTCCAGGGGGGTGTGGCCCTGGACACACACACACAGGTAAACATACACACACACAGGTAAACATACACACACACAGGTAAACATACACACACACAGGTAAACATACACACACACAGGTAAACATACACACACATGAAACAGAATGTGTAGTGTATGTGTGAGAAAGAGGGAGAGTTTGTCTGTGTGAGAGAAATAGAGTGCGTGTGTGTATGAGTGTGTCTGTGTGTGAGAGAGGTGTGTGTGTGTGTGTATGAGTGTGTCTGTGTGTGAGAGAGGTGTGTGTGTGTGTATGAGTGTGTCTGTGTGTGAGAGGTGTGTGTGTGTGTTCCACTAACGTTGCTGTTCTCTGCGTCCACGCTGGCCCCGGCCTCCAGCAGCACGTGCGCTGCGTCCACGTTCCCTGCCAGCACGGCGCAGTGGAGCGCCGTGTTCCTGCTCTGGTCCACCGCGCTCACCGACGCGTTACACTTCACCAGGAAGCTGCTGGGCTCCGTCCTGACACACAGGTTCAACACAGTACAACTTTATTAACCAACCAGGATGGAAGCATTTCACCGCCCGTTAAAAAGATTACGTTCATGTTCCGTACATTCTTCATTCACTAAAGAGGTTCTAGATTTATGTTGTACACTCACTAAAAGGTTTTCTACATTCATTTAGTATATTCACTAAAACCTTAAATGGTATTAATACATTCACTCCAAATATACTGACAGTATACTTTGTGTTTAGAAGTCCTTACAGCACACTAATCAGATGAGGGTTTGATCACGTCTTGGTGAAGCAACTGTCGAGGGATTTTCAAACCAAGCTTCACCTTAAACCTAGTGTTCTATCCCAGACACATGCCCAGGGAACAGAGAGTGTACAACACTTCAACAGCAGTGTGTGTTCTCTCTCTGATTTGACAGATGAAAAGGTTACCCGATGATCTTCTGTGCTGCCAGCATCAGTGGCGTCTGTCCGTTCGTGTCGGGGAGGTCCACCTCCTGCAACGCCACAGAAACATGATCCTCGTCAAGGACACGAGGAGGGGGGGGTCAGAGGCGCACATTAAAATGTATCCACTGGCTGGACCTCACTAGACCTGGACGCAGGCCTGTTCCATAAAGTGAGTTTACAGAACAAACCAGGCTCACGTCAGATACTTTCCCTGACAAGCCTGGCTTACTGTGTAAACTTGCATTTTGGAACAGGCCCCAGGCTAGAAACAGACTAATTAAAGAGAACTACATCCACCCCAGAACTACAAGAGGACAGGTGAGGACAGGTGAGGACAGGTGAGGACAGGTGAGGACAGGTGAGGACAGGTGAGGACAGGTGAGGATGAAGGGTAGATCGACTGGCTAGGAAGACTATACAGGTGGACCTCAGTATCATTCAACTACAGATCAAGAGGTCTCTGGTTCAAATCCCACCCCTGCCGCCCTCCCTTTCGTACATCTCTTTGGATGAATAAAACATAAATGTAAGAGTTGTGTGAGGCAGACCTGTCCCTTGGCCATGAGGTAGGCAGCGATGGGCATGTGCTGGAAGAGGATGGCCAGATGGAGGCTCCGGTAGCCCTCGCCATCCGGCAGCGAGGGGTCGGCGCCGTAACGCAGCAGCTGGATCACCATGGAGAGGTGGCCCTGCCTGGAGACACACACAGAGCCACGTCGTCAAGGAGGCCGCGTCGTCAAGGAGGCCGCGTCGTCAAGGAGACCGCGTCGTCAAGGAGACCGCGTCGTCAAGGAGACCGCGTCGTCAAGGAGACCGCGTCGTCAAGGAGACCGCGTCGTCAAGGAGACCGCGTCGTCAAGGAGACCGCGTCGTCTGTAACCAGACTCTGCTCTACAGACTGTGTCTTTAACAAGCATGTGTTTAACAAGTGTCTCCTAACTGAAAATACTAATGTAACATTGAAAAAGAGACTGTACACAATTATCCTCTAACCATTCCAAATAGCATTGTACTTACGTTTCTGAGAATCAACATTAAGTGGAAAAGCCCCATAAATCATGTAAAATTCCAACTGAATGATAAGCAATGTAAACACTGCATACCCCTCCCAACCACACCCACACACACCCACACCCCACGTGTTAGGTTGTCACCTTATGGCCCAGTGCAGTGGTGTGGAGTGTTAGGTTGTCACCTTATGGCCCAGTGCAGTGGTGTGGAGTTCAGGTCACCACCAAGCTGGTCTATGACGGCGCCTTTAGACATGTAGTACCTTCATAGAAACACAAGATACCATCAAACAAACAACATCACAATAATGACTCGTGTTCATAATGCTGACATCATATCCTCTAAACTCGTACAACATGCGTGACAACATCCAGTATGATCAATAAAGACATGAACATTTGCACTACAAGATAAAGTTTGCTGAGCGAAGACCTGAGGATGATGTCAGGTGTGTTAGTGTTGAGGTGCTAGCTGCTAGCTCCTGATCCAGGTGTGTGTTAGTGCTGAGGTGTAGCTGCTAGCTCCTGATCCAGGAGGTGTAGCTGCTAGCTCCTGATCCAGGTGTGTGTTAGTGCTGAGGTGTAGCTGCTAGCTCCTGATCCAGGTGTGTGTTAGTGCTGAGGTGTAGCTGCTAGCTCCTGATCCAGGTGTGTGTCAGTGTTGAGCTGCTAGCTCCTGATCCAGGTGTGTGTTAGTGCTGAGGTGTAGCTGCTAGCTCCTGATCCAGGTGTGTGTCAGTGTTGAGCTGCTAGCTCCTGATCCAGGTGTGTGTTAGTGCTGAGGTGTAGCAGCTAGCTCCTGATCCAGGTGTGTGTTAGTGCTGAGGTGTAGCTGCTAGCTCCTGATCCAGGTGTGTGTTAGTGTTGAGGTGTAGCTGCTAGCTCCTGATCCAGGTGTGTGTTAGTGTTGAGGTGTAGCTGCTAGCTCCTGATCCAGGTGTGTGTTAGTGTTGAGGTGTAGCTGCTAGCTCCTGATCCAGGTGTGTGTTAGTGCTGAGGTGTAGCTGCTAGCTCCTGATCCAGGTGTGTGTTAGTGTTGAGGTGCTAGCTGCTAGCTCCTGATCCAGGTGTGTGCTCCTTACTTGACCACTTCAGTTCGGTTGTTGATGGCGGCCCAGTGCAGCAGAGAGACGTTCTCCTTGTCCGGCTGCCTGACGTCGTACCCGGCCTCCACCAGCTCCTTACAGCGTTCCAGGATCCCAAACCTGGACAGGGCCAACCCAGCAGCAGCTCAGTGGGAGACGAACTGACTGGAGATTGTAAAATTGCAGGTTCGAATCCCCCCACCACCACCACGACCACCACCACATGTACGTCACTTTGAATCAAAGTCAAAGTGTCTGCTAAATCAACATTGTTATTATCATCTGTGAAACTGTCAGAGTGTTCGGCTGACATTCTGTTTTGACAGTTTAGAATTGTGTTCCCTTTTCATAAAGCATTCCACTGCATCGCTATGGGAACTGGCAGTGTGACTACATCAACCAAACTCTGCATGACCCCTTTAAATCACAAGAAGGAGTTTGAACTCTTCCTAACAGCCCAGGACTTATTGACATGGAGCAAACAAAAAAAACTGAGTGTAGCGTATGCAAGTGCATACACATACCTAGGATATACCCATGTTGGGAAACTAGTGACCTCACCACAGATAGCGTATGTGCTGCTTGTCATTTGAGTACAGCTCAATAAAGGGTATGGCTGCAGATAAAGAGGTAACAGGTTCAAATGCCCCCTGTGCGTTGCTTTGGATAAAGGTGTTACTGATTACATGACTTGACGAAGACGGCATTAGAGAAGCAAATCAAACCTACTGTGTAGCTTTCACAATATCCCAGCTGCTGCTCTCGTCCATGTGTGACCGTTTCTTGGGTTGTAGCGTCGGGTCCATCATCTGGTCTGCCCTGGCACCAAACTGACCGTGGAACCCCGGCATTAGCCCGTGTGTCGCCCCACTAAACCCCTGCACCTTGGGCCCGTG
The DNA here is from genome assembly GCA_023658055.1 of Thaleichthys pacificus. Classification (NCBI taxonomy): domain Eukaryota; kingdom Metazoa; phylum Chordata; class Actinopteri; order Osmeriformes; family Osmeridae; genus Thaleichthys; species Thaleichthys pacificus. The sequence continues at coordinate 844,612 of CM042853.1, read as the reverse complement.
GCTGTGCCCCCCGTGTCCATGGCAACTTTCACCCATGTGACTGTGTGAATGGCCCTGTGTGGCACAAAACGGAAAACGAGCATTAATCTACAGCCGTTAAATTCTGCATATTCTCTTTCTCTTCCATGGGCTTTCTATATACAGAATATCCGTGTCGCTTAGCATAAAAGCGTCTGCTAAATGAATAAAATGTCACGTGATTATCTAATTCCCAAGCCTAGTAGTAGCAGTACACCTCCTGGTGAAAGTTAGGTTATTTGATCAAACATAAAAATATAGATGTTATTAAAGTGAGGATGGACGAGGTCACACCAAGTTTCGTTCTGTGATGCATGCAGGGCCAACATCCTGCGACGCTGGTAGGGTTAGTAATTTTTTGCACCTTGGCTGTACTAGTTATGATGTTAGCATTATCGATACTACCAGCAATGCCAAAGGTTGTGTGCAGCTAACTAACGATAACGACGTTAGTGATGTCTACCAGCAGGATTGTAACACACCAAGCTGGTAGCTTTCACCTTTTTCGCGTATAGCTTGGCTAGTGCTAGCTACTGTACTGTTTATTTTGTTTACAAAAATATACGCATACTAGGTTAATGTAAAGGAAACTTACAACGTTGTCTCCTCTCCAATCCATGTTGACAGAAACGAAACCGATGTACTACTTCTTGCTCCGGTAGCTAACCAGCTAACCGATTCCTCTTCCTTCTTAAATTCAACTTCCTGGTTGGGCAAGAATGGATTTGATTGGGTCAACAGTTTTTGCCCCACCCCTGTGTCCTCCTTTCAAAACTATAGTATTTTTATTTTCTGTTCTATTTTCTGTCCTATTATCTGTCCCACTTTGGAAGTAGGCCTAAGGCCGATATACTTCTACAGTAGTTGGTCAAAATGTTTTTGTTAAGCTACCGTAGCCTAGGTAACCAGGGCCTTATGTTATGACACTTAACTGTTGTTTTGATTGCAGTCATAGCAAATGAACTAGCGGCAAGCAAAATCAAGTCTGATAGGCTATTTTTTTTTCGACCGACAGAATATGACTTAACTTTAGAGCTTTTTGGGGTTAAAAAAAAAAGTTTATAAAGTAATATATTGGAATGATATAACAAAATTGAACTAGCCTACATCATGTAGCCTATATTGCAAACAACTCCATGTAAATTCCTTGTAAACATTCTTCACGGGCAATGTTTCCATCTAGTTGGAATTCATCCCTCTCCTATTTTGAGCAGCAATCAAGAGAAACCTGAACGTTAATCACCTCAAAAGTGGGTGAATGTGATCCCGCCAATTCACCTGACACACGCGCCCCTCCCTGAAATATAGGCCTACAGAGAGCTAATATGCTAATCGATTAATCTAAAAAAACACAGAAGCTGGCTGATGGCCGTGTAACCAATTTGTTGTTGTTTTATTCAGGTGGTAAATATTTCAACTGTGACTTGTAAATGTAGCGTGAGCCACCAGGGATCTTTTGTCTAGAATAAGGGAAGACTGAGGCAACGTGAGAATGAAGTTGCAATCGCTACTGAACCTGTTGGGCATTCCAGTTTTCCAAGTTTGAGTTTCTGTCAAAAGATATTATAGATATAGGATTAGGAATAGGAATTGTACTTACTACATCTAGCCTACAGATCTAAAGAGATGTTGATGTTTTGGCGACACTGTGTGATATGCTATGAGTGGAAAGTGTCTCATGCGATGAGTGCTTCTGCGGGATTGATGGCCTACCTTAGACAAAATTACTTTTTTACTCTTCTGTTTTTTAAAAGGCCCATGAGCCACAATATTGGAACAGTGGATCCGGTGAGATGTGGAATAGATGATAAATAGCGCCACGGTAGCTAACCTCATTTAAAAGATGATGGAATCGCAAGAGATGCAGTTGATAAACACTCACTAAATCTCTTTCTCTCCATCACCAGCCGGCCCGTCGCCCTCAGCCCCAAACTCACACGGTAAATACGAATGGATCAACATTTCGCTCAGGGGATGGGTACAGCTCAGTGTTAGAGCATTTCACTGTAGACCAAGAGGTCGCTGGTTCACAAACCGCTGGTAATACATTATTACGTTACATTATTATCAAATCAAATGGCACCTGGACGAATCTAGAGCGGTGCTGTTCTGGGACACCACCACTAGATGGCGCCATCTCATAAATATTGAGGAAATGGAGACGCAACGTCTTTGCTGTCAGTACCCTACTTCTCATTTTGTGTTAAAATCAATATGATTTTATACAGGCTGTATGTTTCCATCTAAACAGTCATAATAAATTACAAAGCTTAGGTTAACACACAACTTTACTACCTGTCACCGATTATATTTACAGGAATGTCCTGTGGGTGGAAGAAACCAATTCAGACTGTGACCCCCCCTGGATAGAGTGGATTTAGATGCTGGGTTGCAGGGTCGCAGGTTCATTCCACACCAACCACACCTGGGAATCAAGAAAGGGTAGAAAGACAAAAGAGAGTTGTAAAATCATACGAGGCCAAAGTCATATTTGTAGAAAGACTACATTACCCATAAAGCACGACAACACAATGTGTGGGACATGAAATCGATATACCTGTACAGCGTTTGTCAACTTTTTTGTGTGAACAAAAACAGGTACAAGATCCAATCAGAAACTAATTTATTGTTCCGTTGTTTATAAATAAACGACATTCTGCAGGGACCACACAGTTTCCGCATTGTGTTACCTCCAGTTACAACTCAACAGCGTGCTGTGTAAATTACAGATGAATCTGGAGGGCGTCACTACGAATATCACACCTCATTAGCGTCCATACATAGTACTAACCGTACTTGTCATTCGTGTATGTATATAAACCCCCAAAGTGCAAATTATTCGTATGGATTATCAGTATAGCTAATATTTAACACTTTATAAGAAATTAACTCCTGAGTTAACTTTAAGCGTATATATTAGGCTATATTACCGCTAGAAAACGTCTGCTGGCTTATACAATAAATTAAATAGACTTGCTCTCCAAAGGTGGTAATTTGTGTTTATTTACATCCACAGGTCTGCTTATTTCATTAGAAACTTGAACAAATGAAGAAGTGGGAGGAAGGTGTGAGCCTATCAGTGAAAGGCTGAACAACACATGTCCTTTTTCATTTGTCTTTCTTATTGTCCACAGAAATCCAGTTATTTGACCTAGCCAATAAAAAATCTTCCTCACATCAATTCAATACTCTCTCGTATAAAGAAATCTCACACCAGGGAGAAGATACATTTTTCCCTGATCATCTCAAGGTTTCATCACCCCCACAGAAACAGATCCACACTGTAATCCAGTTACTCTCTGAATATGCGCTACTTCTTTAGTGATTAATCTTCTTTACCCAGAAATGCCAGAGATTTGGTCTGGAAACATAACTCTTTATCACCTCAGCCATGGGACCTTCTAGCTGGGTGTGTTACAGTCATGGGGGGGTTGTAGGGAGAGGATTGGAGTGTGTGTGGTGGTGGTGGTGGTGGGGGGGGGGGGTGGAGAACTGGTGTGTGTTTCTGGGCTCCTGCAGCCACCCTCCCGGCCCCCCCCTCCCTCCTCCCTCCTCCCGCCTCCCGGCCCCCCTCTCAGCCCCCCTCCCGGCCCCCCTCTCAGCCCCCCTCCCGCCTCCCGGCCCCCCCTCTCAGCCCCCCTCCCGCCTCCCGGCCCCCCCTCTCAGCCCCCCTCCCGCCTCCCGGCCCCCCCTCTCAGCCCCCCTCCCGGCCCCCCTCTCAGCCCCCCTCCCGCCTCCCGGCCCCCCCTCTCAGCCCCCCTCCCGCCTCCCGGCCCCCCCTCTCAGCCCCCCTCCCGCCTCCCGGCCCCCCCTCTCAGCCCCCCTCCCACCTCCCCCAGTATCTCCAGAGAAGCTTCTGGAGAGGAGTGCGAGGAGGCCCCTGCTGATCGAGAAGTTAATTACGTTAATGAAAAGTTGGCGTGGCAATCGGGATCCCAGCGGAGACCTGCTCTGGATACAGGCTCTCCTGTGTGAGGAGGGTGGCTGAATGTTAAGCTGCTCCACGCACCAGACAGGCTCTCAGGCTGGTGCCAGGAGACCGCTGCCCATCTTACTCTCATATTACATTTGATTATTTAATCTTTGGTCCGACGCAGCAGGCACGAGCAGTGCATGGTTAATCGTGGATGTTGTGGAGGATTGGGGGCATCAGGGTTTGAACCCTGACCCCCTGGCGTGACCCCGCTGACCTACACCCTCTTGTGGTCTTCATGACCCATGTTGGAGGCTTTCCCCTCCAGACCAACACGTTAGACGGCCACTTGAACACCCCCACACCCCCAAACCCCCTGGAGCCCAGCTCTCCAGAACATGAGAGATGGAGGACAACAAAAGAGGAGGTTCAAATCGCCCCCTCCCTCCCTCCCTCCCTCCTCCTCCCCCTTCTTCCTCTCCTCCCAAAGGTCAATGGCAGGGTCACGGTCAGCATTTGAACTCCTCGACCAATGGCATCCAGGGTCAGAGGTCAGACCCAGACACCTCAAACAGTGGGGATGAGGTCAGGGGTCACAGACAAACACCCTGCTTGACCTCTTCAGAATGACAAAGTAGGGGTGTAGAAAGAGATGAAGAGAGAGAGGGAGAGGGAGAGAGAGAGAGAGAGAGAGGCAGAACAAACGGTCATCCTATTGTGTCTCTCAGAGTTTTAATAAAAAAGGGCTCTAGGTGGTTTGGCATCTGTCTCTGACAAGCATTACTTTAACTTGAGTTGACCGCAGCAGTGACTGTTTGACATGAACACATTCCTGAGTTCCTCCAGTCTGCTGGTGTGTATGTGTGTATGTGTGTGTGTGTGTGAAAAAGAGAGAGTGTGTGACTCAAATAATTCAGGGAGGACAGGAGGAAAAGCAGCAGCTATGTAGTGTAACATGTCCAGAAGGTTCTTACGCCTGAGAGAGATTCCCTCCACCTCCTCCTGGTGCCTTGCCCTGCCCTGCCCTGCCCCTGCCCCTGCCCCTGCCCCTGCCCCTGCCCCTGCCCCTGCCCCTGCCCCTGCCCCTGCCCCTGCCCCTGCCCTGCTCCTGCCATGCCCTGCCCCTGCCCTGCCCCTGCCCCTGCCCTGCCCCTGCCATGCCCTGCCCTGCCCTGCCCCTGCCCTGCCTATACTCTACTCTACCTCCTCCTGGTCTCCAGCTCTGCTCTGCCTCATCCTGTTAGCTCCTAATCACCATGCAGAATGGTGCAACAGTCTGTTTCTTTGATGCTTGGATGTGTGTGTAGGGGGGGGGGGTGAAAGGGAGAGAGTGTGTGTGTGTCTGTGCTCAAACTCTCTTTTGTGTGTGTGTGTGGGGGGAGGGGTGATAGAAAGTGAGAAGAAGAGTGTGTGTGGGTGAGTGTGTGTATGTCTATCATCCTCTGGCAGAGACCCAGTGCTTGGCTTGGATGGTTAACAAGGTCAGTGTGTGTGGTGTGTCCCTGCTGTGTGTGGTGTGTGTGTGTGTGTGTGTGTGGTGTGTGTGTGTGTGTGGTGTGTGTGTGGTGTGTGTGTGTGTGTGGTGTGTGTGTGTGTGTCTGCCATGCGCTATGCTGTGTCTATGTGGGGCAAGGAGGGATTTTCTGGGCTCTACTTTCCTGTGTCCAGGCCAGAGTGCCAACCAGAGAGCAGGGGGGGGGGGGGGGGGGGGGGGGACATCAAAACAAAAAGGGCAGCGGGGGTGATAATCCTGCCTAATGCCCCCTGTCTGCCCCTGTCTGCCCCTGTCTGCCCCCACGCTCCTGTGAGTGGCAGAATGAGGGCAGGCATGCGAGAGGTTAGCTGCTGGTTGGAGTGCAGCACTCAGGGGATCAGCCACTCTCCAGACCCCCCGGCCAGCCTCTCCTCCAGCCCCCCTGTCCAGCCCCCCCGGCCAGCCCCCCCGGCCAGCCTCTCCTCCAGCCCCCCTGTCCAGCCCCCCCGGCCAGCCTCTCCTCCAGCCCCCCTGTCCAGCCCCCCCGGCCAGCCTCTCCTCCAGCCCCCCTGTCCAGCCCCCACTGCCAGCCTCTCCTCCAGCCCCCCTGTCCAGCCCCCACTGCCAGCCTCTCCTCCAGCCCCCCTGTCCAGCCCCCACTGCCAGCCTCTCCTCAGACCCCCCGGCCAGCCTCTCCTCCAGCCCCCTTGTCCAGCCCCCACTGCCAGCCTCTCCTCCAACCCCCCTGTCCAGCCCCCACGGCCAGCCTCTCCTCCAGCCCCCCTGTCCAGCCCCCACGGCCAGCCTCTCCTCCAGCCCCCCTGTCCAGCCCCCACGACCAGTAACCCCTCCACTGAAAGAGAAAAAGAGGGAGAGAGTGAGAGGAACAGAGAGTAAGAGAGAGGGAGAGAGAGAAAAGGAGAGAGGGAGGGAGAGAGGAGAGAATGAGAGCAGGAGAGAATGAGAGCAGGAGAGAGCAGGAGAGAATGAGAGCAGGAGAGAATGAGAGCAGGGGAGATCAAGACATTGTTGGTGCTGATTCAGCAAGTCTATGGTCTGTAGCCCCTCTCATGCATTATGTAATGGATCTGTGTTGACTGGACTGGACGGAGGTGGGGGTGGAGGGGGTGAACAGTGGGATGCCCAGGAAAGATGCTCAGAGACTGGCCTTTCTCCCTCCCTCCAGACCTCCAGACCTCCAGACCTCCCTCCCTCCAGACCTCCCTCCCTCCAGACCTCCCTCCCTCCCTCCAGACCTCCCTCCCTCCAGATCTCCCTCCCTCCAGACCTCCCTCCAGACTCTCCTTCTGTATCATCTGTTCCACATGAAGCCATGGATAGCTGCTTGGCCTTGATTACAACTTGCATCGTTTTCCGTGCCGAGAGCCTCTATCAGCCTCTATCAGCCTCTATCAGGGATGCAAATGATGACAGGACAGTCAGTAGCAGCACAACATGCACGGCAGCCATCACTGTGTGGTATTAAAACACAGTGATCATTTGAGTAATGTTCTGTGAAAGGTCTTTGTTTTCGTTCCTGTTCTGATGTGTCTTTTCCTTTCTCAAAAAAACAGCCCTCATTGAGATAAACTCTCACCTTGAAAGGGGGTTATGAGCAGAGTCTGGCAAGACTCTGCTCATAACTTCCAGACTGAGAAGCCGTCGTTTGAACGAAGCAAGGTGCTCAAGGTGTCATGGCTGTCTGTCTGCTGCTCTCTGGAGACCTTGTGCTGTTCGGGGGGAGGGAGGGAGGGAGAGAGGGGAGAGAGGGAGGGGAGGGAGGGAGGCAGTAGATTGTGACTGGAAAGATTACTGTGACTTTGGATGGTAACTCTCCAGAACAGGCAGGGGGAGAGCAGGCTGGGGGAGAGCAGGCTGGGGGAGAGCAGGCTGGGGGAGAGCAGGCTGGGGGAGAGCAGGCTGGGGGAGAGCAGCGCTGGTGTCCTTGATAACAGCTCGTTTCCTCTCCTGGCACCGCGGCTGTTTACGGCCGATCGAAGCTGCTGGTTTGTGTGAAGCTGCCCTGATAAAGCAGGAGGGCAGAGCGCAGGAGGGATGAGACACGGCGATCAATACCCAGGCAGGCCGCTTGACCTGCTCTGGGAGATGACAAACCCTCACACTGAATCAGAGAGATGTCGCTTGTGTCTCAGCCAATAAGGGGGGGGGGGGGGGGGTGGAGGGGGGAGGGAGAGGGAGGAACAGGGGGAGAGGGAGGAACAGGGGGAGAGGGAGGACGAGGAGGAAGAAGAGGGGGATAGGGAGGAAGAGGAGGAGGGGTTTCTACAGTGTGAGGGTGGTCTGGGTGGTCGTTAAGATGTTTACACACTGTATCGCTCAACCTGACTGTGTGTGTGTGTGTGTGTGTCCTGCTGAACCTGTGTGTGTCACACACACACACACACACACACACACACAGTCACACAGTCACACAGTCACAAACACACAGTCACACAGTCACACAGTCACACAGTCACACACACACCTCCATGGGCCACCGCTAAGTAACACCTGTGTGATAACTTCCTGAGTGAACGTGATTCTTGTTACGTTACATAAACGTTTACAAAGAAGAATCTTTTCACCTTCTTCTGACCATGTGGTTGTCAAATCAAATCGATTTGTGTTGCCCTTCTTACAAGCAATGTCACAGAGGGCTTCTCGTACACCCATACAACCCTCAACCAACCTCAACCCTCAACCAACCCTCAACCAACCTCAACCCTCAAGAAAGACTCACGGAAAACGTTTGGAGAGAAAAATAAAAGTGTGTCAGTGTCCTCCATCACAGTGTTCTCCATCACAGTGTTCTCCATCACAGTGTTCTCCATCACAGTGTTCTCCATCACAGTGTTCTCCATCACACTGTGGTCGTGTGGGGGGAGGTGGGGGAGGGGGAGCAGGTTGATTAGGTACAGGGGGGATGAGAAGGAGAGAGGGAGGGATATATAGGGAGGAGGAGGGGTTGAGAGGGAGGAGGGGGGTGGAGAGAGAAAGAGAGAGAGATGGAGAGAGGGTTAGGGAGGGAGGAGGGGGAAGGAGAGAGAAAGAGAGAGAGATGGAGAGAGAGGGTTAGGGAGGGAGGAGGGGGAAGGAGAGAGAAAGAGAGAGAGAGATGGAGAGAGGGTTAGGGAGGGAGGAGGGGGAAGGAGAGAGAAAGAGAGAGAGATGGAGAGAGAGGGTTAGGGAGGGGGGAGGGGGAAGGAGAGAGAAAGAGAGAGAGATGGAGAGAGAGGGTTAGGGAGGGGGGAGGGGGAAGGAGAAGCTCATTCATCAAGTGATTACTGGAGGAGGCTCCTGCGGTATTTCAGCCTGTCCATCAGGAGCGAGGAGAGGACAGCAGATAGTCCCCAAGGAGCACAGGAGTCTGGCCTCCATCTCCCTCCATCCCTCCCCCCTCTCCCTCCCGCCTTCCATCTCCCTCCCTCCCTCCCCCCTCTCTCTCTCTTTCTCTCTCGCTCCCTCCCTCCTCCCATCTCCTTCCCTCAATCTCTTGCACTCTTTCTCCTTAAAAAAATCTGTCCTCTGATCGCCTTCCCTCCCCCTCACTGTTCCTCCATCTCCCTCTCCTTCACCTGTTCTCTCCACTCCTCTCTTTTTCCTCATTCACTACTCTCTCTTCTCTCTCTCTCTCTCTCTCTCTCTTTCTCTCTCCCTCCCTCCCTCCCTCCCTCCCTCCCTCCCTCCCTCCTTCCCTCTCTCCAGCCCTTGACTCTCATGTCCCTCGCATGCCAAAAATGACTATTGACATTTCAATCGAGCCGCTTCTCTCTCTGGTCTGTGGTGATGCTGTGTAGCAGGAGGACATTTACATGTCAATGGGCCAGACGGAGAGAGAGAGAGACAGAGAGAGAGGTGGAGAGAGAGAGGTAGAGAGAGACGGAGAGAGAGAGTTAGAGAGAGACGGAGAGAGAGAGAGTAGAGAGAGAGGAGAGAGAGAGAGA
>CM042853.1:830263-832763 GCA_023658055.1 Thaleichthys pacificus | reverse complement strand
CAAAGTTGGCCAGCCTATCAGGGTCCCGGTCTCCGTGGCGACCCAGAGAGCAACATCCGATCCCCAGCCCCTAATGATGAAAGACGATAGGAGACTTTAAACACACATACACGCACACACATACACGCACACACAAACACACACACACGCACGCAGACAAACACAAGCAAACAAGGTACGAAAAGGCTGTAAAAGAAAAAAGAATGCTTTGTAAGGGGACAATGCACACACACGCACACCCCTGTTTTTACATAGCCTTGTTTATATGTATGTAATACATACATAGCCTTGTTTATATGTATGTAATACATACATAGCCTTGTTTATATGTATATATTTATGTATCGGGAGCGGAACAGAACAGCTCTTCCAGGCCTGAATGTGTGTGTGTTCTGGAGGGCTCTCCTGCTCTGCTCTGCTCTGAGCTGTGGTGTGTGTGTGTGTTCTGGAGGGCTCTCCTGCTCTGTTCTGCTCTGAGCTGTGTGTGTGTGTGTGTGTGTGTGTGTGTTCTGGAGGGCTCTCCTGCTCTGCTCTGAGCTGTGTGTGTGTGTGTGTGTGTTTCTGGAGGGCTCTCCTCTGCTCTGCTCTGCTCTGAGCTGTGTGTGTGTGTGGTGTGTCCTCCTCTCACCCTCTCCCCGTACTCACCCCTCCTCTCACCCTCTCCCGTACTCACCCTCCTCTCCCCTCGTCCCCGTACTCACCCCCCTCCTCTCACTCCTCTCCCCGTACTCACCCCACTCCTCTCACCCTCTCCCCGTACTCACCCCCTCCTCTCACCCTCTCCCCGTACTCACCCCCTCCTCTCACCCTCTCCCCGTACTCACCCCTCCTCTCACCCTCTCACCGTACTCACCCCCTCCTCTCACCCTCTCCCCATACTCACCCCCTCCTCTCACCCTCTCCCCGTACTCACCCCCTCTATACTCCTGTGAGTCAGTCCCATGTGACGTCATCCCAGCAGGGCGCTCAGGACAGGTGATCACACACTCTCTGCTGATCTGTGATGTCATCAGCCAACACCTGCACTTCCCTCCCTCCCTCCCCCGCTCCCTCCCTCCTCTCCTTCCCTCCTTCCCTCCCTCTCCTCCCCTCCCTCCCTTTCTCCCCTCCCTTCTCCTCTCCTCTCCTCCCTCCTCTCCTTCTGTTTCTATCTCTGTACCTCTGCGTGTTCATAATCACCTGTGATTTCCTGAGACACAGAACAAGGTGAACGTGGCATCGTTAACTAATTAGAATCTGCCACTCAAACACACACACATACACACACAAGCACACACACAGCTTTATTTATGTACATTTTGTTTAGTTTAGTCACTGTGATTCGAGGTCCTGTAGTCTTTGTCAAGTAGTTAATTTCACATGTTTACGAGCTTCAGAGCTACTGTCTGTAACCTTTCTCTCGTTCCGTGGGCAGAGATGGAGGATGAAGGACGGGGAGGAGGAGGAGGGGGAAGAAATGAAACGGCAAGCATCCCTACTGTCCTCCCACGCTCACAATGACAGTAATTACGCAGAAGGTCGTTCCGTTTAGGGAGGCCCTGCAACTACATGGTTCAGGAACACAAACGACTGCCAATTAAACGAATCAACCTTCAACCCAACGGCGAGAGAGAGAGTTGATTCTGAGGAGGGGAGAGGGGGGGGGGGGTAGGGAGAAGGATGGGAGTTGGGGTCGTTGGAGCTGGGAGCGACCGCAAACCTTTCGCTTCTCCCTCCCCTCCCTCCCCCCCTCCCCCCCCCCCCCCTGCCTCCTCCCCCTGCTCCCCCTCCCCACTCCCTAACCCAACGGCAGCCCCGGATAAGTATGGATAGAAGACATAACAGATGATACAATCATTCAGTGGCCGTGGAAGGAGATGCAGCATACTGATGCTGAATCAGGAGAGCATCTCCAACACTCGCCAGACTGCTGGTGTTCCCAGGCCTGAGCCCTGGAGCTCTGGAGCCCCTGAAGCCCCCGGAGCCCCCGGAGCCCTGGAGCCCCTGGAGCCCTGGAGCCCCTGGAGCCCCTGGAGCCCCAGAGCCCCTGGAGCCCCAGAGCCCCTGGAGCCCCAGAGCCCCTGGAGCCCCCGGAGCCCCTGGAGCCCTGGAGCCCTGGAGCCCCTGAAGCCCCCGGAGCCCCGGAGCCCCTGGAGCCCTGGAGCCCTGGAGGCCTGGAGCCCCCGGAGCCCCTGGAGCCCCAGAGCCCCTGAAGCCCCCGGAGCCCCTGGAGCCTTGGATGCCTGAGTCCTGGAGCCCCTGGAGCCCGGGAGCCCGGGAGACCCTGGAGCCCTGGAGCCCCTGGAGCCCTGGAGCCCCCGGAGCCCCCGAAGCCCCCGGAGCCCCCGGAGCCCGGGAGACCCTGGAGCCCCTGGAGCCCTGGAGCCCTGGAGCCCTGGAGCCCCTGGAGCCCTGGAGCCCCTGGAGCCCTGGAGCCCCTGGAGCCCCTGGAGCCCTGGAGCCCCTGGAGCCCCTGGAGCCCTGGAGCCCCGGAGCCCCTGGAGCCCCTGGAGCCCTGGAG
>CM042853.1:805263-827763 GCA_023658055.1 Thaleichthys pacificus | reverse complement strand
TGACACACGCCCCATATCCCACCAGCAGCTGCCTGGACAGAGGTGAGTAACACAGCAGTCTGGAGGACAGACCCTGACAGTGAATCAGACCAGGAGCAGAGGAGGAGATATGAGGAGAGACATGAGGAGAGACATGAGGAGAGACACGAGGAGAGACACGAGGAGAGACGAGGAGAGACACGAGGAGAGACGAGGAGAGACACGAGGAGAGACACGAGGAGAGACACGAGGAGAGACACGAGGAGAGACACGAGGAGGAGACATGAGGAGAGACATGAGGAGGAGATATGAGGAGGAGACATCAGGAGAGACATGAGGAGAGACATGAGGAGAGACATGAGGAGAGACATGAAGAGGAGACATCAGGAGAGACATGAGGAGAGACATGAGGAGAGACACGAGGAGAGACATGAGGAGAGACACGAGGAGAGACACGAGGAGAGACACGAGGAGAGACACGAGGAGAGACATGAGGAGGAGACACGAGGAGAGACACGAGGAGAGACACGAGGAGAGACACGAGGAGAGACATGAGGAGGAGACACGAGGAGAGACATGAGGAGAGACATGAGGAGAGACACGAGGAGAGACATGAGGAGGAGACACGAGGAGAGACATGAGGAGAGACACGAGGAGAGGCACAGGCACAGCTTGCGTTTGATTTCCTAAAGCCAGAGACAACATTTGCTCTAGACCATGGTATAGCTGCACTGTGTCTACAGAGAGAGAGAGAGAGAGAGAGAGAGAGAGAGAGAGAGAGAGAGAGAGAGAGAGAGAAGAGAGAGAGAGAGAGAGAGAGAGAGAGAGAGAGAGAGAGAGAGAGAGAGGGAAAAGAGAGCGGGTGTTAATGTGTACAGTAGTGTGTGTGTGTGTGTGTACATTCCTGATGCAGCAATCGCTCAAGGACCAGAGCCCCCCCCACACCCCCTCTCACAACACACCCCCTCCACACACACCCCCTCCACACACACACACTCCACACACACTCCACACACACAGTACTTGCAAGAAAAAAAACCTTCAAAAGGCGAGTGTGTCCGTGGGAGCTTGTTTTCAGACAAAGTCTGCGTGGGCATCAGAGGAGAGAACACTACGGAACACCACGGAACACCACGGAACACTACGGAACACCACGGAACACCACGGAACACCACAGAACACCACAGAACACTACGGAACACCACGGAACACTACGGAACACCACGGAACAACCACGGAACATCACAAGACGACCCAGCAAAGCCCCGCCATGTGTGTCCCTCCCACTCACACACCGGAGCAGTGGGGCAGACAAGCTCCTGTCTTAGTATGATTAGACTGGATTATGGAGATGTGGGAGGGAGGGGGGGGGCAGGACGGGGGGGGGGGGGGGAGGACGGGGGGGAGGGGGGGCAGGAGGGGGGGAGGGGGGCAGGAGGGGTGGGAGGGGGAGGTATTACGATCTCTCATTCGCGGGGGAAGAGTAAATTGGTTAGGCTGCTTTGATGTTCTTGTGGTGGGAGGATGGGAGGATACGGAGGGAGGAATGGGAGGAGGAAGGAGGGTGGGAGGAGGGAGGAGGAGGAGGAGGGAGGATGGAGAGATCATGGAGGAAGGATGATGGGAGGATGGAGGGAGGATGATGGAGGGAGATGTAGGATGGAGGGAGGATGGAGGGGAGGATAATGAGAGGATAGGAAGGGGGAGCGTCTGATGTGTGTGTGGGTGCTTGAGAGCGTTGTGAGAATCTGACTTTTATTTTGGGCCCAGGAGAGAATCCATGTCAGTCTGGGTGAGAAACAACCTGTGGTGATCTCTGCAGGGAACAAAGCCTGGCTCTCTCTCTTCCCTTCTCACCCTCTTCCTTTCCCTCTCTCTTCCTTTCCCTCTCTCTTCCTTTCTCTCTCTCTTCATCCCAGCCCACAGTAATCCATCTCCTGGTACAAGGACCTGCAGCAAGCCAACGAACATCTCCACACACACACACACACACACACACACACACACACAGACACACACAGACACACACACAGACACACACACACAGACACACACACAGGCGGTCTCTGAGACAGGGGGATTACAGTTTGAGGTGTTTAAGGTGGACTGATCAGTTCCAGGTCAGAGAAGAGGATTACAGCTTTCATCACCCACAGCCCAAGACGAGGATGTGTGTGTGTGTGTGCGAGTATGTATGTATATCCGTGTGTGTGAGCATGTGTGTGCGAGCAGATTGCAACATCCGGGATCCGAGAAGCAGTTGGACCCTTCTCAGAGAAGTGAGATGCAATCAGAATTTCTTCGACTCAAAATTATTTTGTTCAAATTTTTGGGTTCTGAATTTCACCATTAGCATTTGGGCAGGCTGAAATTTGTTCTATTCAAATTTCATTTTGAAGCTTGGATTCTTTTGTATAACATTTTGGGGATCTGAATTTTACTGTTCGAATTCGAGCAACCTAAATTTCTGAACCTTGAACTTTTGGATCTTTTTTTTTACATTGAAATAAATTCATATTTCAATTTTAAAGAGGTGAATTCAAAACCAACAAATTCGGTGGTGTTTAAATGTCTATATTAATAGACATTTAAATCGATTACCACCGAATTCACATATAAATATATATTTAAAAATATTTTTTTTTTTATCCCCCAAAATTGAGTCTATCAAATTCGACGCAAAACATTTAGAGCTTAAAAAATTTGCGGCCAAAATTTTTAGCCTATCAAATTCGAGCCGAAAAGATTTGAGGCAAAACAATTCTGATTGCAACATCCGGGATGCATTGAGGCTCAACCTATCCATGATATCCAGCATGTTGCAATCGGAACTTTTTAGGCTCGAATTTGAGCAACCTGAATTGTATTTTCTTATTTTAATTCGGTGTTAAAATATGATCGGCGATCTCATAGTGAATCATTGGATTTGGTCGCAACAGTTCCTTTCAATGTAGTCTACCACCCAGGAAAAATAGCCCATTGTGTTTCTCCAAATGTTTGGGTGTTTGATATTAATTTAAACAATAAGTTTGGAGGTGATAGACTACACACGCTCCAGCTGCAACCAACGCAAGCACAGAAACTGTCCCCAGAAACTGTCCCCAGAAACTGTCCCCTCTAGGTGATGTTATACTGTGGAATGACAGACCAAGAATAAAAAAGACAATGCCTTTTTAAGTAAAAATCTTGCAATTTTATTTGCATATAAAGGCAGCTAAATATATCACAATAAACTGACAGAGCAGGCCTAACCCTTCTGAGAAGAGGGAGACTAACAGAGAGAGAAAGATATATAGTATATATATGGAGAGAGGAGAGATGGAGAGATGGAGATAGAGGAGAGATGAGAGAGAGGAGAGATGGAGAGATGGAGATAGAGGAGAGATGGAGAGAGAGGAGAGATGGAGAGATGGAGAGAGAGGAGAGAGGGAGAGAGATAGACATGGAGAGAGATGGAGAGAGAGAGAGGAGAGATGGAGAGAGGAGAGATGGAGAAGAGATAGACATGGAGAGAGATGGAGAGAGAGAGAGGAGAGAGAGGAGAGATGGAGAGAGAGAGATAGAGAGAGATGGAGAGAGAGAGAGAGAGAGAGAGAGAGAGAGAGATGGAGAGAGAGAGATGGAGAGAGAGAGAGATAGAGAGAGATGGAGAGAGAGAGAGAGAGAGATGGAGAGAGAGAGATAGAGAGAGATGGAGAGAGAGAGAGAGAGATAGAGAGAGATGGAGAGAGAGAGAGAGAGAGATGGAGAGAGAGAGAGAGGAGAGAGAGAGAGAGAGATGGAGAGAGAGAGAGATGGAGAGAGATAGAGAGAGATGGAGAGAGAGAGAGATAGAGAGAGATGGAGAGAGAGAGATAGAGAGAGATGGAGAGAGATAGAGAGAGATGGAGAGAGAGATAGAGAGAGATGGAGAGAGAGAGAGAGATGGAGAGAGAGAGAGAGGAGAGAGAGAGATAGAGCAGTAAAAGAGCATTTACAGCGGCAGAGTTGAGACTGTTGGCAACATTTTTTGTGCGAGCAAGATTGCATTATACACAGTGCAAAATTAGAAAGAAAAAAACAATAAAAAAAACACTGTCAGATCCACGGTTTAAAAATACGACTTAACCAAGTTCAGGCAAGCGTGTCGCACAGACGAAGAAGACGACCATCACCTGTCTGCTCAGGAAACAAGCCTGAAAATGAGACATCACTTCCTGTCCAATACATCATTTCCTGTCCAAGACATCATTTCCTGTCCAAGACAAACTTCTAAGCTATGATGGGACTAGATAACCAAACAGTAAGAAAACATCTGATGGCAAATTAACAGAGATCATACCATCGTACACGCGTAAAAAAAAAAGCTTTCAACCAACACAAACAACTATAAGTACAGATGTTGAAGAACATATATATATAATATAATATATATAGAGAGGTTTTTTTTTCTTCCAAATTGATCACTGAAGGAGAAGTGACAGCCTTTGCTAGGTAGCGGATATCGCTCTGTGTTTGGTGAGTGGAGGATTCTGGGTAATAAATAAGAACGATGGCTCTCCGAGCAGAGAATAGAGGCTCTAGCTGACAACGTTTAAGCTAGTTTAAGGCAGCGGCCCTGTCAGCCAATAAGAAAGCAGAACTGGACAGAAATATCCAGAGAATAAAACTAAAAAATGTAACGTAACAAGAAACACTCAGATCATACAAATAAACATTGGCGTCCAATACCCAAGTGTCCGGGCAACACAAACACAAACCGCTAAAATAAAATTTTACAAATTCACAAAGCGTTGTTTTATCTTACAGATCCAACTGATTTTTCTTAACAGCCAGACTGTTTAACTAAATAGACCCCCCCTCTCCTCCCTCCCCCCCTCCCCCCCCGACAGCTTTACAAGATACCAACCATTTTTTTAAGAAAACAGCAGAAATCTTCTGACATGATAGAAAAGAAAACTTGGTAGTTTACTCTGGCTCTCACCACCCCTCCTCCCCCCTCCTCCCCCCTCCTCCCCCCTCCTCCCCCAGCCAGGGTCAGGGGTCAGGGGTCAGTCTCAGGAGCTGGTGGGGTTGGGGAGGTCGAACACGATGGGGGGGTTGGTAGGCTGGAAGCTGACGGTGCAGGTGGAGGCGTTGATGAACGTGGTGAAGCCGTCCGTCATGATGCCGTAGCCTAGCAACGGGAGACACAGAGGATGACATCATCAGCATGTGCCAGTGGGATGCAGGAAGCATGCAGGGTTCACTCTCCTGAGGAGCAGCCGGTCATGTTGGCTGGAGCTGGGTGGGGCAGGGGTGGGATGGGGCAGGGTGGGGCAGGGGGGGGCAGGGCAGGGTGGGGGCAGCGGCAGGGCAGGGGCGGGGCTGGGGCGGGGCAGGGGCTGGAGCGGGGTGGGGCAGGGGCGGGGCACTAAGATGGTGGGGTGATGACATCATCAGCGTGCGCCGCAGGCGGGGGGGACTGACCTTCATGGATGCCTCCGAAGGAGTGCAGCTTGGGCCTCACCCTCCTCTGGACCGTGTTCAGCAGCTCACACAGCCCACCCTCTGCAGATCCTTAGGAACCCAGTCCCTGAAGCCTGCTCACACACACACACACGCACACACGCACACACGCACACATTAGACAGATGTCTTTAGTATCATTAGAATCATTAGTACCAGGACCCAGTCACAGATGGATTTGCAATCACTCTCCCTGCCCCTGCCTCTACCTGCCTCCACCTCCTTTCTCTTTCTCCCCATCTCTACCTCCACCTCCTCTCTCCCTGCCTCCACTCTGCTCTCCCTGCCTCCACCTCCTCTCTCCCTGCCTCCACCTCCTCTCTCCCTGCCTCCCCCTCCCTCTCCCTGCCTCCACCTCCTCTCTCCCTGCCTCCACCTCCTCTCTCCCTGCCTCCACCTCCTCTCTCCCTGCCTCCACCTCCTCTCTCCCTGCCTCCCCCTCCTCTCTCCCTGCCTCCACCTCCTCTCTCCCTGCCTCCACCTCCTCTCTCTCCCTGCCCTCCCCCTCCCCTCTCCCTGCCTCCACCTCCTCTCTCCCTGCCTCCACCTCCTCTCTCCCTGCCTCCACCTCCTCTCATCCCTGCCTCCACCTCCTCTCTCCCTGCCTCCACCTCCTCTCTCCCCTGCCTCCACCTCCTACTCTCCCTGACCATTTCTCCCGAGCCTCTCTCTTCCCCGTCTCCTCAATCGTTCCCAGCATCTGTCCACTGCTGTGAAATTGAGTTTCCATGCAATCAGGCCTGCGCAGGCCAGGCTGGACGAAGCAGGCGAGGGAAGGAAACCGCTCAATAACACCAGGACAAAGCCCTCGCCACGGCAACAACACTAAACTAAATCACCGTGTGCCGAAGGAGTAAACAAAAATATTCTACAAAACGTGAAAGCAGCATGCTCCATATTGGATGTCAAAGACATGACAGTCAAGTGGATGAAGGCAACACACACACACACAGATGTAATCGTAACAAAAACACAAACAGATGTGATTAACACACACTCACACACTTGAGTAAAATAACACACATTCACTCACCAGACACACACACAACCTTATCCCAATGCATAGCCTGTGTAAGGTATTCATATTGATCTGAACTCTGATTGGGCAGCCGTGGGCATGCGGGAGCAGGGATTGGTTAACTGGCTCACCAAGGGGCGGGCCGTGGGTCATGAGGATGTCGATGCCCTCGGGGACCTGGTTCCACTTATCCAGCAGAGACTGTCCTCGGGGCAGGTTGAAGCCCCACCCGTTAAACCACGGGGTCCTGCAGGGACACACGGAGAGACAAAACAAGTTTACTTAAAACAGAGATACAAAACAAGTTCACCTAAACACACAGACAAAACACATCCTCGATTAGACACTGAGAGACGAAACTAATGCAGTTAAACACAGGGATTATTACAGGGATCATTACAGCGTGGTTATTTTCCAGTGAGAGGACAGGTTGTGTTCAGAGCTCCTGGTTGGGATGATTATATTAGAGCACATCACCAGACACACATCCACCAAACTGATTCTCATGTCACACACACACACACACACACCAGTGAAATCAGAAGAAAATCTGAGATGTTATCATCTGACTGAAACACTCCTCTCCTCTCCACCCTCTCCACCCCTCTCCTCCTCTCTCCCCTTCTCCTTCTCTCTCCCTCTCCTCCCCTTCTCTCTCTCCCTCTCCTTCTCTCTATCCCTCTCCTCCCCCTCTCCTTCTCTCCTCCCCCTCTCCTTCTCCCTCTCCTTCTCTCTCTCCCTCTCCTCCCCTCTCCTTCTCCCTCTCCTTCTCCTCTCCTTTCTCTCTCTCCTCTCCTTCTCCCTCTCCTTCTCCCTCTCCTTCTCCCTCTCCCTCTCCTCTCCCTCTCCTTCTCTCCTCCCCCTCTCCTTCTCCCTCTCCTTCTCTCTCTCCCTCTCCCTCTCCTTCTCCCTCTCCCTCTCCTCTCCCTCTCCTTCTCTCTCTCTCTCTCCAACAGACGAGGAGTGACGGTGTCTCTGCACCCCCCAGGTGGAGAGACCGTGGCTCCAGTGAGACAGGCACCTCCCTGTCTCCCCCGCCCCCCTGACAGCCCCCTGACAGGGGGGGAGATGAAGGGAGAGTGTGGAGGCTGGAGATGGAAGCGGGGGAGGGAGGAGAGAAAGAGGAGATAGAGTGGGTGTTGGCTGATAAATTGATCCTCCATCTATCACAATAGCAGTAATGGAGGAAGAAAACTGACAACTGAGGAAAAGGAGATATATCATCATCCCTGTGTGTGTTGTGTGTGTGTGTGGAGGTTCACACACACACACCACACACACACAGACACACACACACACACACACACACACAGACACACACACTCAGGCACACAGACACACACACACACAGACACACACACTGTCATGCAGACACACCCACACACACGCAGACACACACACACTCAGGCAAACACTGAGAATAGATTTATCTAAAACACACAGGCGTGCAAGCATGAACACACACACACATACTGAACAGTAGAACATGTATTTTATCCAGAGGAGATTCTGGAGCAACAGCAGAGCAACACATTGATCATAAACATGTGCAGGTGAACACAGGAGCCAGTGACATCACATCTGACCCCAGACCAGGTCATATCCTGTCTGACCCCAGACCAGGTCATATCCTGTCTGACCCCAGACCAGGTCATATCCTGCCTGACCCCAGACCAGGTCATATCCTGTCTGACCCCAGACCAGGTCATATCCTGTCTGACCCCAGACCAGGTTATATCCTGTCTGACCCCAGACCAGGTCATATCCTGTCTGACCCCAGACCAGGTTATATCCTGTCTGACCCCAGACCAGGTCATATCCTGTCTGACCCCAGACCAGGTTATATCCTGTCTGACCCCAGACCAGGTCATATCCTGTCTGACCCCAGACCAGGTCATATCCTGTCTGACCCCAGACCAGGTCATATCCTGTCTGACCCCAGACCAGGTTATATCCTGTCTGACCCCAGACCAGGTCATATCCTGTCTGACCCCAGACCAGGTTATATCCTGGTGGATCATAACCGAGGTGAATATGTTCATCTGACCTGGGCAGCAGAGAGGATCTGAGAGCAGCTCGTGTGGTTTGGATGGCAGCAGGATGCTACAGAGGGGAAAGACAACCGTCCATTTTGTGTTCCTTACATCGTTTCATGTCGACGATGTAGCTGCCGCTTTCATCCAAAGATACTTACAAATACGTCATATATAAATCACAGTCGAAAATTATGGATCAGAAGTGCATTATAGTTAAATAGTTCAACAGTGTCCAAAGGACAAGGACCGGTCACCGGTCTGTTTTCAGAGTTAGCCGTCCCCTTGCCGTGAGGGACGGACGTTAGGGGGGGGGGGGGGGGCAGAGGGGGATCTGAAACATAGGCGCAGCCACAGTGAGCGATGGACAACGACGATGACTATTGAGCGCTGTTGAGGTGAGTTCTAACACACCCACACACACACACACACACACCAACCCCATCCACAACGCGCGCTGGTTCGTTTACCCGTACCGCTCTCTCGCTCGGTGGAGAGTTGACAAACGACGCTGAAAATGAAAAGAGAGTAGCAACCGGCGGAGCGAAGGGCTGCGTCCCGAACTGATTAATTAGAACTAATAACATAAATCGGACCTAATGGAAATGTAATGGATTACTGTGAAGACTGGCTGTCCACCAGCAGAAATACAGCCAGATTCCCCGAAAGCACTGAATCATATCCGGACACGGCTTCTACCGCAGAGCGTTGGCCTAACTCACTGGTCATACCCGAGTAACAGCAAAGCAGTTTGAAACATGGGACAAGCGCATGAATTTCCCCTCTTTGGGAAAACAAATAGGGTCAGCCGGTAACGGAAATAAATAAACAGCGGCAAACATTGCTTTGTCTGTGTTGCACATAGCTTTTCCACACCCAAACACATCCGTCTGAGAGGCAGACGTGGTGGCGCGCGGCGCAGCTCTGAGTAGGAGCGCGAGCAGCAGGAATGACCACTACAATGGCCTCATTGTCGGGTGTCTGTGTATGAAATATACCTTCCATGCGAACGCATTTGTTAACCTCCATAAAGATTAATGACATCCCGGTCGCATAAAGGAGAGATTGTTTCCTGTGAAGCTGTGACACCCAGTGTGTGTGTGTGTGTGTGTGTGTGTGTGTGTGTGTGTGTGTGTGTGTGAGTGAGAGAGAGAGAAAGACAGAGAGGGGGAGAAAAAATATGAGAATGAGAGAGCGTGTGTGAGGGAGAGAGAGGAAGAGGAGGGAGAGGGAGGGAGAGAGGGAGAGGGGGGAGAGGGGGGAGAGAGAGGGAGAGAGAGGAAGAGGGGGGGAGGGAGAGGGGAGAGGGAGAGGGGGGAGAGAGAGGAAGAGGGGGGGAGGAGAGGGGGGAGAGAGAGGAAGAGGGGGGAGGAGAGGGGGAGAGAGAGGGAGAGAGAGGAAGAGGGGGGGAGGGAGAGGGGGGAGAGAGAGGGAGAGAGAGGAAGAGGGGGGAGAGGAGAGGGGGAGAGGGAGAGGGGGGAGAGAGAGGAAGAGGGGGGGAGGGAGAGGGGGGAGAGAGAGGGAGAGAGAGGAAGAGGGGGGGGAGGGAGAGGGGGGAGAGAGAGGGAGAGAGAGGAAGAGGGGGGGAGGAGAGGGAGAGGGGGAGAGAGAGAGGAGAGAGAGGAAGAGGGGGGGAGGGAGAGGGAGAGGGGGAGAGAGAGAGGGAGAGAGGAAGAGTGGGGGAGGGAAATAGAAAGAAAGAAGAAAAGGAGAATAAAAGAGAATAAAATACAAAAGAATAGAGCAGAAAGCCAGTGACATTCAGCTAGTCTGGTGTCTCAGGTACTGTGTGTGTGAGAGAGTTTTTGTGTAAGTTTGTGTGTGAGTAAGTGTGTACGGACACCTACACTGGCAGCTGTGTATCTCAGGTACTGTGTGGGTGTGTGTGTGTGTGTGTGTATGGCACCAAAAAAACACCATGAGAATGTGGTAAAAAGGGTGTGTGTGTACGTGTGTGAGCACAAGCACCTATGCTTGCAGCTGTACGAGTGTGTGTATGAATGTGTGAGTGTGTCTGGTCATCCTGCATGTACTACTTGTATGTTCTGTATAAGAGCGTCAAATCAAATAATAAAATGGTAAAAAAATGTCCAGTGTTAGAACTGTGTGACGCTGGCAGACCAGCGTAGGAGAGTGCGGAACAGGCAAGCTCGGTAGCCATGGTAACAGGGTTCTAATGATCTCTGGGATGGGAGGGAGGTGGGAGGGGGAGGGGAGGGGGAGGGGAGGGAGTGGAGGGGGGGGAGGGCTGCAGGGAGAGTCAGACAGGCAGTTAGCCTCTCGCACGCAGAACGTCAATATTCAATTAGGCCCGTGGACATCATTACAGTCTCCTCCTGCTCCCAGTCGCCCCCGGTTACAGACTCCCCTCTTAACCTGTCAGCACCCCACCTTCATTTACCCCCCCCCCGCCCCATCTAAACACCCCCCATCTAACCACCCTCTACCCCACTCATCTAACCACCCCCTATCTAAGCCCCCCCATCTAACACCCCCTATCTAACCCTACCCCCTCATCTAACCACCCCCTATCTAACCCTACCCCACTCATCTAACCACCCCCTATCTAACCCTACCCCACTCATCTAAACACCCCCCTATCTAACCCTACCCCACTCATCTAACCACCCCCCACCCTACCCTATCTAACCCCTACCCCACTCATTAACCACCCCCTATCTAACCCCTACCCACTCATCTAAAGACCCCTATCTAACCCCTACCCCTGGACTCTCACCACCATGCCTCACACTGTGCAGCTACTGAACCTACACACACACACACACACACACACACCACACACACACCCTGCCCTGCCACCTCTATTTACCCGCTGGCAGACTCCAGCTCTGAGCAGCAGGGGGAGTGTTTAGTAAACACACAGACTGTAGGAGAGAGAGGAAGAGAGAGACTGTAGGAGAGAGAGAGACTAGGAGAGACTGTGGGAGAGAGAGGAAGAGAGAGACTAGGAAAGAGAGAGACTGTAGGAGAGAGACTAGGAGAGACTGTGGGAGAGAGAGTAAGAGAGAGACTAGGAAAGAGAGAGACTGTAGGAGGGAGAGTAAGAGAGAGACTAGGAAAGAGAGAGACTGTAGGAGGGAGAGACTGGTGTAAACCTTCTGTATTCTGCTTTGAAGTCTCCTTACATATATTTCTCACACACACACACACACACATCCAGACACATACACACACATAGGTTGGGTCATGTTCAGAGCAGACAGATAAGATCAGAGGCTAAGGTGAAGCACAGGGCAGCAGTGTGTGTCTGCGTGTGTGTGTGTGCGTGGTGTAGCTAACAGGTACTGTTGATCATGCAGGGTGAGCGCACTAACCCCACCCCAGCCTCTGGAACAGCACAGACATGAGAGAGAGAGAGAGGGAGAGAGAGAGAGAGAGAGAGAGAGAGAGAGAGAGAGAGAGGAGGGAGAGAGAGAGAGAAAGAGAGAGAGAGAGGGAGAGAGGGAGGAGGGGGGAGAGGGTACATGCCCAGTGATCCATCGTTCCTGACTTCTCTGTCAGAGCGGCCAGGAGGTCAGGAGAGGCGGGGCCTAATTGATCAGTCTGTCAGGACCAATGAGGAGGGCCGTGTTAATGGGACTTTTATAAGCCCCAGGAGACACACACACTGACACTGCACACCACGTGTGTGTGTGTGTGTGAGAGAGCCTGTGTGTGTGTGCATAAGCAGCAAATTGTGTGTGTTAAGGTATGTGAGTTGGCTACCGTGAGAGCATTATGTGTGTGTGAGAGAGTGTGTGTGAGCGTGTGTGAGAGAGAGTGTGTGTGTGTGTGAGCGTGTGTGAGAGAGAGTGTGTGTTGTGTGTAGCGTGTGTGAGTGTGTGTGTGAGTGTGTGTGAGAGTGTGTATGTAAGAGTGTGTGGGTGCAGTGTGTGTGTGAGAGTGTGTGTATGAGTGTGTGTGTGTGAGAGTGTGTGTGTGAGTGTGTGAGAGGTGTGTGTGAGAGTGTGTGAGTGTGTGTGAGAGTGTGTGTGTGAGAGTGTGTGTGTGTGTGTGTGTGAGTGTGTGTGTAGCTGCTCCCAGGTCCAGGTAGTCTTATTAATAGGAGACAAGCAGGGACGCTGGCTGGGCTTTGACAAATGGCCTCTCACCACCAAGGCCACCTCTGCACAGTGTGGGGGGAGAGGGGGAGGGAGGGGGGGGAGGGAGTGTGGGGGGGGGGGAAGGTAGTGGGGGGGAGGGAGGGGGGAGGGAGGGAGTGGGGGGGGGGATGGGGGGAGGCAGGGGTAAACCCTTACGAGGGTGTGTTTTAGAGAGTGTTTCGATGTGTGTGTGTGTTTCAGAGTGTGTGTGTGTTTCAGAGTGTGTGTTTCAGAGTGTGTGTGCGGTGTGTGCTCTGTGGTCCTGGTGACCGATGGAGTGTGGATTGGCTCATCTAGCAGAGGTCACATGGACAGACACACTCACAGCAGGGTTAGCTACCTGGGCTAACCCTCTTAGCTGGGGCTAGGTCCACAGAGGCCACACACACACACACACACACACACACTGCTGCATGTGCCGTAGAGGAAGCCAGCTGCAGTTTGACTCAGAGGGTAAAACAGGCATCAGCCACACCACACACAGCTGTTCATAACACTGCCCGCCCTGCCCCCCCCTGCCCCCCCCTGCCCCAGCACAGAGAGGGGAGGAGGGAAACATACATAGAGAGAGGGAGAGAGACAGAAACAGATAAATAAATGAATAGAGAAATAGAGGGAGAGAGACAGAGAGAGAGACAGACAGGACAGACAGAGAGAGAGAGAGAGAGAGAGAGAGAGAGAGAGAGAGAGAGAGAGAGGGAGAGAGCGAGAGAGCTACACAGTGTGAGACAGTAAAATATTACCCCATCACCCCTCCCTTCCTCCCCCCCCATCACCCCTCCCTCCTCCCCCCCCATCACCCCTTCCTCCGCACCCCCCATCACCCCTCCCTCCTCACCCCCATCACCCCTCCCTCCTCCCCCCCATCACCCCTCCCTCCTCCCCCCATCACCCCTCCCTCCTCACCCCCCATCACCCCCTTCCTCCTCACCCCCATCACCCCTTCCTCCTCACCCCCATCACCCCTCCCCACAGACACACATGATGATTCATCAGGAGGCATGTTTAAGAAAGGAAGAGAAAGAGTGTGTGTGTGTGTGGTGTGTGTTGGCATGAGACAAGTTCAGCATGGATGAATGAAATATTCAGAGCTGTGGGTCAAGGCAGTGTGTGTGTGAGAGAGAGTGTGTGTGAGAGAGAGTGTGTGAGAGAAAGAGAGTGTGTATGAGAGAGAGAGTGTGTGTGTGTGTGAGAGAAAGAGAGTGTGTGTGTGTGAGAAAGAGAGTGTGTGTGTGTGAGAGACAAACGTGGTTTCAGAGCAGAGGGATTAGAACCCTGACCCTCTCTCTCTGTAGGTCTTGAGACCTCTTTTAAACATTTAACCAGAGGAACCGTGCCTACACACACACACCACACACACCACACACACACACCACACACACCACCGCCCAGAGCTAGGGAGGCCTAGGGTCCATGGAGAGAGGCGATGTGTGGAAACCTGAACGAGGAGTTCCAGCACCCTGAAATATGCATCTGCCACGAAGCCAAGCAGCACGAGGGGAAACCAGAGAACTGTCTGATAAAGAGAGATGTGAGGGTGAGGGTGTGTGTGTAGGGGGGGGGGGGGGGGCAGCACAGCTATCCCCATTCAGAGAGCCAGTTTGGGGTGAGGGGTGAGGCCTTTTCAACCCCAGGAATCAGGGGCTAGACTCCCATTACCTGGCCAAGCCTGGCCCCCCTCCACCTGGTGAACTTGATCCTGGAGAACAATGTGATGGAGGGAGATGGGGAGAGGTGGGGTGACAGGATAATTTCTCTGGTATATAACCGATCTTTCTTCAGTCAGAACCATTGACTGACAACCCTTCACCCCCCATCCGGCGCTGAAGAACAGATAGTCTGTGACTGCAGGGGTCAGGGGTCAGGTTCCAGCTCTCTGTTCTCACATCCATTGAAAAAAGTAACAAGGAATGCAGAGACAAGCCATGAAATTATTCTCCTCTCTCTCTCTCTCTCTCTCTCTCTCTCTCTCTCTCTCCGTCTCTCCCTCGCTCTCTTTCTCTCGCTCCAGGTGCTTCTCTCCTCCATTCTTTGTCTCTCTCCCTCTTTGTCTCTCTCTCTCAAAGACAAGTGGAATGAACCAAGGCTTGTAGAGAAGCAAACATATTTCTGTCCCTTGTCTGGGTTCCTCCTGGGCTGTGCGCGAGCTGGAAGCTGAAAGGCATTGAGCAAGGATCAGGCCAGAATAGCCCTCATTCTTCACATTCAGGAAGATAACAGTTCACAAAATGAAACATGACGAGATTCTGCTCAATAAAAGGATGGCCGGGGGATTTAGAAAAATAACTTCTTTTTTTGCGTGGGTTAGGTGACAGTCAGCCATACTGCTGAAGGTCATCCTCTCTGCGAGGTACAGACAGAAAAGAGAAAAGATCATGTTCTCTGTGAGGAACAGACAGAACAGAGGAAAGATCATGTTCTCTGTGAGGAACAGACAGAACAGAGGAAACATCATGTTCTCTGTGAGGAACAGACAGAACAGAGGAAACATCATGTTCTCTGTGAGGAACAGACAGAACAGAGGAAAGATCATGTTCTCTGTGAGGAACAGACAGAACAGAGGAAAGATCATGTTCTCTGTGAGGAACAGACAGAACAGAGGAAAGATCATGTTCTCTGTGAGGAACAGACAGAACAGAGGAAAGATCTGGAGGAAAGGAAAACTTCTGACAACAACAAAGACCCGGAGCAGGAATCATCCTGGCTGTTGTGTGTGGGTGTGGAACCTGTGTGTGTGTTTAGATCCCAGCTGTTCCTCTCACACCCCGGTACCCCCTCCCAGCAGTTGACAGAGGTCAGGGGTGGTGGAGGTCAACAGGAAGTGGCAGGCCTTCAGCATTGTCTCCTCCAGTGTGAATGTTAGCATGGCTGCAGGGAGCACAGGACACAACAGAGACAGGAAGGAACAGGCTGGCATTGTTGTCTCTGGGCTTGTGTACAAACAGGAGCAACAATCAGAAACAAGACTGTGTTTACCTCAGAGAGACCAGCAGGGAGACAAGGAGAGACAGACAGAGAGCGAGAGAGAGACAGACACACACACACACACACACTCGTACAGTCCACCACTTCCTCACACAAAGAAACACCAACTACAAGACCATACGTCCAGCTCAGACAGGTACAGCTCGGTGGTTAGAGCATTCACAGCAGATCCACAGGTCACAGGTTCACAGGAGGGGGAAGGGGCGAGTGAGGGGAGGCCTGGGCGGGGGGGTTAGGAAAACTTCCTGTGACACGGCTCTCGTGTGTATTGAAATATGGGGGTTCTTGTCTGAGCGAGGCAGGCTGTGTGTGTGTGTGCAGGGCAGGCTGTGTGTGTGTGTGCAGGCTGTGTGTGAGTGTGTGTGCAGGGCAGGCTGTGTGTGTGTGTGCAGGGCAGGCTGTGATCAGAAGGATGTGGATGGTGTCTGCTGGGAGCAGATACCTCAGCAGACATGGATGTGTTTACAGGGCCAGGGGGGGGGGGGCAGGGGGGGGGGTAACTCAGTGATTAATACTGCCTTGTCCACACAGCCCTCACCTCTGACTGGGCAGCCAGAGAGAGGAGGGAGGAGGGGGAAGAGAGAGGTAGAGAAGGGGAGCGAAGGAAAGGGGCGAGTGAGAGAGAGGTAGGGGTGAGGAAGAGAGAAGGCGAGGGAGATTAACAGAGGGGAGGGGGAGGAGGGGAGAGAGACAAAGAAAGATAGGGGAGAGAGAGAGAGGCATGTCGAAGAAGAGACAGACTTCATTCTACTCGTTCATCATTCTGTCCATCCTTGACCAGTCGCCTCGCCACAGCTGTGAGAGAAGGTCATCGCCTTCCAATCAATAACTACCACTGAACACTTCCACAGTCACCCACAGTCACCCCAGAACACAGGCTGAACACAGGCTGAACACAGGCTGAACACAGGCCGAACACAGGCTGAACACTTGTGAACACAGGCTGAACACAGGCTGAACACAGGCTGAACACAGGCTGAACACAATGTGAACACAGGCTTCTGGACCCGGCCTGTTCTGGGGGTCAGAGATCAAGGGAAGGGGGTCAGTGCGTCTTCAAGCAGGTTTTGGGCTGAATGAGTCTGTTCACTCAACCTGTGGACCTTCTGCCTCCAGCACTTCTCCTGAATCTTTAACGCCTTTCTTAAAAATGTGAACTGAGGGGAGGAGGGAGGGAGGGAGGGAGAGAGAGACATCTCCCCCATCAAGCCCCCAGCACTTACAGTCTCTCTCTCTCCTGCCATCTCTCTCTCTCTGTGTTTGTGGAGGATAGTTTTACTTATTCATCTCTGCTCTTCCTTCTGTGGTTGTCAGCCGGGCAGCACTTAGTTAGCTGGCCTTTGCCCCCGGCCCTCAGAGACTGATCCTCTGGACTGTGGGTACACTTTCACATGCAATCTGTGTCAGAGGAGAGTGGGAATAAACAAGTAAAAGGTAGAGCTAATGCTAGCCTGGCACGCCACACCCCTTGCCCACCCCCCCCTGCCGTCTGGGGCCGCATGGCATGCTGGGATATTGCAATATTTATCCCCTCCTGGCGCGAGGCACAGCATAACAAGACAGAGTCATGCTGGGCTCGGGGACCTGTCACTGTATACACAACACACACACACACACACAGAGGCAAACACACACACACACACAAACATGCACATGCAAACATGCACACGCAAACATACACAAACAGAGACAGACAGACGCATTCCCACACCCCTCCCCTCAACTCTGTACACACACACACACACACACACACACACACACACACACACACACAGCAGGTGTAGACATGTCCAGAACACACATGCAGTCAGATTGACAGTATTCATTGAACAAAGCCAAAGAAATAAAAGAAGAACAGGGTCAGGGTTTGAGGACGTTGTGTTGTGTAGCTAGCTGCAGGGAGGCTATGGTGACGGAGAGAGAGGAGGGCAGGGAGGAGGGAGGACGGGAGGGAGGAGAGGGAGAGAGAGGAGGGCAGGGAGGAGGGAGGACGGGAGGGAGGAGAGGGAGAGAGAGGGAGGACGGAGAGAGAGGAGGGCAGGGAGGAGGGAGGACGGGGAGGGAGGAGAGGGAGGAAGGAAGGAGAGGGAGGAGGAGGGAGAGGGAGGAGGAGGGAGAGGGAGGAGGGCAGGGAGGAGGGCAGGGAGAGGGAGGAGGAGGGAGAGGGAGGAGGGCAGGGAGGAGGAGGGAGAGGGAGGAGGGAGAGGTGGGCTTGTGTTTAAGACCTAGCCATGCTGAGCGGTGAACCATCTTAGTCTCTTTTCCAGAACATTCTGACATTCAGTCCTCTGTAGCCCTAAGCAGCCTCCCATATCCCTCCTCATGTCAGGGACAGCTGGTCTGCTCTGGGCTCCTCTCATCTCCCCTGCACTCCCCGCTGTGCCAAATCGTTTGATTAAGCCTGAGCCAGTACCAAGAGAACGAGGTCTGATTCACCCTCCTCTCCTGACCTCCTAGCCTCTTCTGTGAGACTACAGGGTATGGCTCTCTCCCTCTCTCCCCCCTTTCTCCCTCTCCTGACAGCTAGCTAGCTGCGGTTGTTGCCCCAAGATGTAATCTATTCCCATCTGACACGGAGAGCGTGTTGCCGAGCGCTTCATCACGGAGGAGCTCGTTCCCACTAAGCCGACTTTGCGATACCGCTGCAATTTATTAACGCTAGCTAACCTGCCCTATCGCTAAGCTATTCATTGGCCGTGACTAACCTACGGCCCGGTTTGCCCCGACGTGTACTTCATTTCCCTTTAGCTAGCAGAAGCAGCGCGGTTAGCGAGGAGCAAGCTATCAATTCTCCGGGTACGAGAGGGACTTGACCCGGTTTCACAGCCTCCGGTTTGCGCTACCGTGGCAGAGACGTCCTGTGTGTTTAGCTAGGCTCGTAAGGCAGCCTGACATACCGTGTGTTTACACAGCGGCTTCCCCGAGCCGGTATTAATAACGGAGCCAGTTAGCATGCGGAGTCTCTCGTCTCAGCCGGGCTGTTTGTTTCACAGGTCATTAAATTCACGCCGCAGCCCCTAATGTTCATTACAGCAGCAAGCTGGCCGGGGTGAGCTCTCTCTCTCTCTTGTTCCTCTCTCCATCTCTTGTTCTCTCTCTTGTTCTCTCTCTCTCCCTCCTGCCCTCTTCCTCTCATCTTTTTTTTTTTTAGCTTGTTCTTTCTCTCTGCAGTCTCTTTTGTCTGTTTCTCTCTTGTCCTTTCCCTCCATCTCTCTCCCACCTGCCCTCCCTCCTTTCCATAGTCCTCTCTCTCTCTCTCTCTCTCCTCTCTCTCTCTCTCTCTCTCTCCTTCTTTGTTCCTTATCATTGTTGAATCATACCCTCTCTCTCTCTCCTCTCTCCCCCAGATTGTTCCTCTCTCTCTCTCTCTCCCTCTCTCTCTCTCTCCTCTCTCCCCCAGATTGTTCCTCTCTCTCTCTCCCTCTCTCTCTCTCTCCCCCAGATTGTTCCTCCCTCTCTCCCTCTCTCTCTCTCTCTCTCTCTTATCAGGTGGTTGATAGGGGCAGTAAAACAAACATTTGAAAGTGCACCCCATTTTTTTGCACACACACACACTGGGCGACTTCAAGGCCAGCTTTAATGGACGGACCACATGGGGGGGCATGTTTGACGTGTTCACACTGGGTAAATAAACCGTGTGTAGGTACTCTGTGTGTGTGGGTGTGCTCCTTGTGTGTGTGTACTACATCTGTGTGTGTGTGTGTACTACGTCTGTGTGTGTGTGTGTACTACGTCTGTGTGTGTGTGTACTACGTCTGTGTGTGTGTGTACTACGTCTGTGTGTGTATACTAGGTCTGTTTGTGTGTGTACTATAACTGTGGTGTGTGTGTACTACGTTGCTGTGTGTGTGTGAGTACTACGTTGCTGTGTGTGTGTGAGTACTATGTCTCTGTGTGTGTGTGACTAGTCTCTTGTGTGTGTTGTTACTATGTCTCTGTGTGTGTGTGTGTCGTGTGTGTGTGTACTATGTCTCTGTTGTGTGTGTGTTGTGTGTGTGTGTGACTATGTCTCTGTGTGTGTGTGGTGTGTTGGTCTCGTGTGTGTGTGTGTGTGTGTGTGCCAGCTTGGTCCCAGTGGCTCCATTGTTTCCCTGCTGCTGATTACATTCAAGGCAGAAACACAGACAGATATTCCTGCAGGAGAACACTGCAGAAACCACACGCTTCACTAAAGAGAGAGAAAACAGGCCGTTTAATAATCGTAATTAATCCACATGGAATAGTCTTGTGTTTAGACAAACACACACACACAAACACCCACACAGTGCTGCCGTACGCTGGGGAGAGGACCCCGGAAACAGGAGGTGTGTGTGTATTAGGGGTGGGGGGGGGAAATCGATTCACATTTGAATCGCGATTCAGTCTTCTAGCGATTCACAAATTCACAAATGTAAAAAAATGTTTTAACAATCGCAAATCGTGAATCGATTTTTAATAGAATCGTGACCCCAAAAATCGATTCGAATCGTGAGGTACCAAAATATTCTATTCCCTACAGGCAGGCTGAAACTAACCCTACAGGCAGGCTGAAGCTGCCCTCAGGCAGGCTGAAAACTAACCCTACAGGCAGGCTGAAACTAACCCTACAGGCAGGCTGAAACTAACCCTACAGGCAGGCTGAAACTAACCCTACAGGCAGGCTGAAACTAACCCTACAGGCAGGCTGAAACTAACCCTACAGGCAGGCTGAAACTAACCTGAAGCTGCCCTACAGGCAGGCTGAAACTAACCCTACAGGCAGGCTGAAACTAACCCTACAGGCAGGCTGAAACTGCCCTACAGGCAGGCTGAAGCTGCCCTACAGGCAGGCTGAAGCTGCCCTACAGGCAGGCTGAAACTAACCCTACAGGCAGGCTGAAAGCTAGCCCTACAGGCAGGCTGAAGCTGCCCTACAGGCAGGCTGAAACTGCCCTACAGGCAGGCTGAAGCTGCCCTACAGGCAGGCTGAAACTACCCTACAGGCAGGCTGAAGCTGCCCTACAGGCAGGCTGAGAAACTGCCCTACAGGCAGGCTGAACTGCCCTAAGGCAGGCTGAACTCCCTACAGGCAGGCTGAAAGCTGCCCTACAGGCAGGCTGAAACTGCCCTACAGGCAGGCTGAAAACTAACCCTACAGGCAGGCTGAAGCTGCCCTACAGGCAGGCTGAAACTAACCCTACAGGCAGGCTGAAGCTGCCCTACAGGCAGGATGAAACTGCCCTACAGGCAGGCTGAAACAACCCTACAGGCAGGCTGAAGCTAACCCTACAGGCAGGCTGAAACTGCCCTACAGGCAGGCTGAAACTGCCCTACAGGCAGGCTGAAGCTGCCCTACAGGCCTGCTGAAACTACCCTACAGGCAGGCTGAAAGCTGCCCTACAGGCAGGCTGAAGCAACCCTACAGGCAGCTGAAACTAACCCTACAGGCAGGCTGAAACTAACCCTACAGGCAGGCTGAAGCTGCCCTACAGGCAGGCTGAAACTAACCCTACAGAGGCTGAAGCTGCCTACAGCAGGCTGAAACTGCCCTACAGGCAGGCTGAAGCTGCCCTACAGGCAGGCTGAAACTAACCCTACAGGCCGGCTGAACACTGCCCTACAGGCAGGCTGAACTGCCCTACAGGCAGTGCTGAAACTAAACCCTACAGGCAGGCTTAAACTGCCCTACAGGCAGGGGCCGAAGCTGCCTACAGGCAGGCGAAGCTGCCCATACAGGCAGCTGAAAATAACCCTACAGGCCAGCTGAAACTAAACCCTACAGGCAGGCTGGAAGATGCCCTTACAGGCAAGGCTGAAAGATTGTACCTACAGGCAGGCTGAAACGCCCTACAGGCAGGCGAAAACTAACCCTACAGGCAGGTGAAACTCAACCTACAGGGCAGGCTGAAGTGCCCTACAGGCAGGTTGAAGCTGCCCTACAGGCAGGCTGAAGCTGCCCTACTATGGCAGGCCCCTTGAACTGCCCTACAGGGCAGGCTCGAAACTAACCCCTAACAAGGGCAGCTGACTGAAGCTGCCCTTACAGGCAGGCTGAAGCTGCCCTACAGGCAGGCTGAAGCTGCCCTACAGACAGGCTGAAGCTGCCCTACAGGCAGGCTGAAGCTGCCCTACAGGCAGGCTGAAAACTAACCCCTACAGGCAGGCTGAAGCTGCCCTACAGGCAGGCTGAAGCTGCCCTACAGGCAGGCTGAAACTAACCCTACAGGCAGGCTGAAGCTGCCCTACAGGCAGGCTGAAGCTGCCCTACAGGCAGGCTGAAGCTGCCCTACAGGCAGGCTGAAGCTGCCCTACAGGCAGGCTGAAACTAACCCTACAGGCAGGCTGAAGCTGCCCTACAGGCAGGCTGAAGCACCAACCCTAACCCAGGAACACAACCTGAATTGAAACTATGCCTGACTTTGGCTCCGTCAGCTCTTTTCCATGACTAGGTTTGATGGAGTCGGGTTTGTGTGTGTGTGCGAGGGTGTGTGTGTTTTGAGAGTGAGAGAGAGTGAGGGTGTGTGTGTGATGCAGTCCTGCCTCAAAAGAAGGGGGTTTATTAAAGGCTGGCTAGCACACATCACTCTCTCTGTGTGACAGGTTGGGGACTCAAACTAAGATTGGGGGAGGGGGGGGGGGGGTGTTACTGGGTATGTGGAACACTGCCTGTGTAGTATCTCCACTACAGCTTTGTGTGTGTGCTTGTGTGTGTGTGTGTCTGTTTGTGTGTGTGTGTGTTCCGAGTTTCTGTATGCATTCTTGAAATATACAGTACATGTGTGTGAGACTGTGTGTCCACCATCATCCCCCTCTACACCCCTCTCCCCTCCCCCCAGGCCTCCCCCCCACTCTACACCCCTCCCCCTCTCCCTCCTGCCCTCCACCTCTCCCTTAAGCCCCCACTTCTATCTAACCCCCTTCCTCTCCCTCCTCTCTT
>CM042853.1:758564-805163 GCA_023658055.1 Thaleichthys pacificus | reverse complement strand
GGCGCTGACTGCTAGTCGTCCGCCCGGAGCTCTGCGATTTCTGCATGTTCTGATCGTGGAGCTGTGGGCTTTAGGCACACGGAGAGTCCTCGAAGTGTGAGGGGGGGGGGGGGGGGGGTCCCACGCTAGGGTGAGACCGCTGATGAGGTGTTATACTTTGCTTGTAGAGGAGGGGGGGCCAGGGAGAGAGAGAGAGCAACGCGGGTCTCTAAGCTTCGTCCCGATCGGCTGCATGGCGGGCGGGGAGGTCGGGTGTCTGCGCGTTCCTGGGTCCCCAACTCCTTAAGTGATGCTGCCAGTGGTGAGGAGGGGAGCAGGAGGGGACCAGGCTCCTCCTTTCCCTCTCCTGCCAGTGGTGAGGAGGGGAGCAGGAGGGGACCAGGCTCCCTCTCCTCTCCTGCCAGTGGTGAGGAGGCAGGAGGGAGCAGGAGGGGACCAGGCTCCTCCTCTCCCTCTCCTGCCACGCAGCACACGCACACACGTCTAACGCACGAGCTCGCCCCCTCTCTTTAAGGGGAGACGTCTCCGCAGGAAGGGAGATGTGTTGGTTCCCGCGCTAAACGGTTTCCCATAGCACAGGTTGTGGAGGTGGAGCGTGGACGATGTCACACCTGCTCTGACATCTGGATCGACTCTGTCGTTCCTGAGTGGAGCTGTTGTTTGAGGGGCATTGGAAGCACTTAGGATCCAATGAGCAAGACCATGCCATCGAACCCCCTTCGCTACGCCCACACCCCCACTCACCGCCCAGGGCCCCCCCCCCCCCACACACACACACACACACAGCACACCCTTTCTGGCGTCTCCACGACAGCGACATCATTGCGTATCAGCTCCCCTGAACAGACACTTAAGACTGCAGGTCTTCAAGCCAGGCTGGTTCCAACTCATCTGTGAGAAACAGGAAGACAAACAATCAAGAGCTACGACACAGCGCTGCTCACAGTATGCCTGTCAGTGGCCGGCCCTATCCTGGGGTTCCCAGGTGCACCCCAGCCCAGCACCCAGGATGAGGGGAGGGAGAGAAGGGGGAGGATGACAGGCGATTGGGAGATGTCATTGGGGCCTGTCATGTATAAATAACCAAACTTCCAGGACGGCTAGTCAGCTCTGTGACAGGCCTGGGCAGCTGGAGGGCTCTGCAGGCCCTGTCTGTCCTGGGGAGAGGGGAACGGGGACATACAGGCCAGATTCACCCAGGACTAGGCATCTCTTCAGCCTGGGGGCCCCCCTTCAATGTCCTGAGTCCCCAGCCCAGGATGGGGAGCTCTGTGTGGGCCTTGAGGCTTGGAGAGGCTAGTTGACCCAGCACATCGCCATGGAAGGGATTCTCTGGTACTGATGGTGGTGAGTGTGATGATGGTGTGTGTGTGTGTGTGTGTACACTGGGTGTGTTATGTTGTAGTTTGTGTGAGTGTGAGTTGTGTAGTAGTCTGTGTGTGCTACGTGGTAGTGTGTGTGTAATGTGGTAGTGTGGTGTGGTTGGAGATATACAGTAACAAGGTGAGCGTGAAGCACAGTGAGGGAGCTTACCCATGATGCACCTCATCTGATCTCAACAATAATGAGTGTGATTGTGTCATTAGTTGTCCACATAATGTGCCTGGTCTCACATCCTCTCTCTCTCTCTCTCTCTCTCTCTCCATCTCTCTCTCTCTCTCTCATCTCTCTCTGTCTCTCTCTCTCTCTCTCTCCTCTCACTTTCTCTCCTTTCTTGCTTTCTCTCGTTCTCTCTCTTTCTGTATACATCTCTCTCCTCTGTCTTTCTTCTCATCAGCACAAGCTCAGTTTTGCACGCCATCCCGACCCCTTCATTCCGCCCATGCCTCCCCCCATCCCGCCCCATCCTTGCCTCTCACTCATCTCCTTCACTCAACCCCATCTCTCTCTTTCTTCTCTCTTTCTCCTCTCTCTCTCTGCTCTCTCTTCACTCTCTCATCTCTCTCTCTCTCCTTCACATCTCTCTCTCATCTCTCCTCCACTCCAACCCATCTCCCTCCCCCCTCCCACACCGTCTCTTTCTCCCTCTCCTTGAGGCTGTCTCTTCCTGCCTCGTTCCCTGCCTCGTTTCCCTGCCTCGTTTCCTGTTTGGTAGCGTTGCCTCCACACTGCCTCCACACTGCTCCACACTGTCCACCTGACTCCACACTGCCTCCACACGACTCCACACTGCCCCACACTGCTCCACACTGACCCACACTGACTCCACACTGCCCCCACACTGCCTCCACACTGCCTCCACGTGCTGCTGCTGCTCTGAGCTCCAGATGTCACTGAGAGAATCCCGGACTTACGGGCCGCAAGGTCAAGCCTCTCTGCCTGCCTCTGCCTGCCTCTCTACCTCCCTCTGCCTCCTCTCTGCCTGCCTCTCCTGCCCTGCCTCTCTGCCTGCCTCTCTGCCTGCCTCTCTGCCTGCCTCTCTGCCTCCCCTCTGTCTGGCCGAGGGCCTTCAGCTGACATCCACACTACATACATTCATTTGCCTGAAACATGCTTTGCTGGTCACATGTATAACAGTATATTCACTGGGTGCTCATGTTGGGATGCATGAACAGGATTTTCTCATGTTCCTTATATTCTCGTGTGTCAAGTGATGTTAGAGGTCAAAGTTGCTTCATAGCGTAACCTTGAGAGTTTGGGTACTGTCGCCACGAGCAACAGCCTGAACCCACAGCAGTGTGTGTGTAGAGGTGGTGTTGTAGTGGGAGGGTAGTGTGAGGGAGAGACAGGTGTGTGTGTGTAGAGGTAGTGTGAGGGTAGTGTGGGGAGAGACAGGTGTGTGTGTGTAGAGGTGTGTTGTAGTGTGAGGGAGAGACAGGTGTGTGTGTGTAGAGGTGGTGTGGTAGTGTGAGGTAGTGTGAGGGAGAGACAGGTGTGTGTGTGTAGAGGTAGTGTGAGGGTAGTGTGAGGGAGAGACAGGTGTGTGTGTGTGTAGAGGTAGTGTGAGGGTAGTGTGAGGGAGAGACAGGTGTGTGGTGTAGAGGTGGTGTGGTAGTGTGAGGGTAATGTAGGGAGAGACAGGTGTGTGTGTGTAGAGGTGGTGTTGTAGTGTGAGGTAGAGAAGAGCTGTGTGGACTGATCAGGCTTTACAAGCCCTGCAGTCAACATGACAACACTGCCACCTAGAGGCTGGAGGAGGGCGAGCGCTGCAGAGAGGAACTGTCGGCTGGCCTGATGACTTAAAACTCATGACGCACAGATCAAACTGTGCTGTGAGAGAGAGAATTATTTCTCATAAATAACTATAATTTAAATATTCCGTCATTTCACCAAAGGTGTGGCTGTTTATCAATCCGAAGAACGCTAAGAACATACTTGCGTTCTTGAGAAGAACGTTCTTGCCAAGGCGTCTTGCGAAACAGTCTTGCAAGACCGCGAGGACGGGAATGATGTAAGATGCGTGTGTTCTTGCAATGACTTCTGGGAAATCAGATGCGTTCTCGCTGACCAAGTCACCATCCGATGCACCCTCGATAAAAGGGGCGGATCAGACATCTCCAGGTATTTTGGGCGTTCTTGGTGACTTGTGTTCTTTGGATTGACGTCAAAACGAGTTCGCAAGAACACAAGAACGGAAAAAAACGGTGATTGATAAACGGCCTGTGTGTTGGGGGGGAGCAAGCTTCACAAGGGGGATGGGGGACTTGCTATACTGCAATATGGTGTCATCACGTATTTGGACCAGTGAGTGAGTGTGTGTGTGTGTGTGTATGGAGTGAGTGTGTGTGTGTATTGGAGTGGTGTGTGTGTGTCTCATCTGAGGCGCCTCAGATGAGACACACACACACCACTCCAATACACACACACCATCATCTCCATACACACACACACACACACTCACTCACTGTCCAATACGTGATGACACCATATTGCAGTATAGCAAGTCCCCCGTCCCCCTTGTGATGCTTGCTCCCCCCCAACACACAGGCCGTTTATCAATCCACGTTTTTTCCGTTCTTGGGTTCTTGCGAACTCGTTTGAACGTTCGATCCAGAGAACACAAGTCACCAAGAACGCCAAAAATACCTGGAGATGTTCTTGATCCGCCCCTTTTATCCAGGATGCATCGGATGGTGACTTGGTCAGCGAGAACGCATCTGATTTCCCAGAAGTCATAGCAAGAACACACGCATCTTACATCGTTCCCCGTCCTCGCGGTCTTGCAAGACTGTTTTCGCAAGACGCTTGGCAAGAACGTTCTTCTCAAGAACGCAAGTATGTTCTTAGCGTTCTTCGGATTGATAAACAGCCACACTTTGGTTGAAATGACGGAATATTTAAATTATAGTATATTTATGAGAAATAATTCTCTCTCTCACAGCACGTTTGATCTGTGCGTCAGGGTTGAAGTCATCAGGCCAGCCGACAGTTCCTCTCTGCAGCGCTCGCCCTCCTCCAGCCTCTAGGTGGCAGTGTTGTCATGTTGACTGCAGGGCTTGTAAAGCCTGATCAGTCCACACAGCTCTGCTCTCCCTCACACTACAACACCACCTCTACACACACACACCTGTCTCTCCCTCACACTACCCCTCACACTACCACACCACCTCTACACACACACACCTGTCTCTCCCTCACACTACCCTCACACTACCTCTACACACACACACCTGTCTCTCCCTCACACTACCCTCACACTACCTCTACACACACACACCTGTCTCTCCTCACACTACCTCACACTACCACACCACCTCTACACACACACACCTGTCTCTCCCTCACACTACAACACCACCTCTACACACACACACCTGTCTCTCCCTCACACTACCCTCACACTACCTCTACACACACACACCTGTCTCTCCCTCACACTACCCTCCCACTACAACACCACCTCTACACACACACTGCTGTGGGTTCAGGCTGTTGCTCGTGGCGACAGTACCCAAACTCTCAAGGTTACGCTATGAAGCAACTTTGACCTCTAACATCACTTGACACACGAGAATATAAGGAACATGAGAAAATCCTGTTCATGCATCCCAACATGAGCACCCAGTGAATATACTGTTATACATGTGACCAGCAAAGCATGTTTCCGGCAAATGAATGTATGTAGTGTGGATGTCAGCTGAAGGCCCTCGGCCAGACAGAGGGGAGGCAGAGAGGCAGGCAGAGAGGCAGGCAGAGAGGCAGGCAGAGAGGCAGGCAGAGAGGGAGGCAGAGGGAGGTAGAGAGGCAGGCAGAGGCAGGCAGAGAGGCTTGACCTTGCGGCCCGTAAGTCCGGGATTCTCTCAGTGACATCTGGAGCTCAGAGCAGCAGCAGCACGTGGAGGCAGTGTGGAGGCAGTGTGGGGGCAGTGTGGAGTCAGTGTGGAGTCAGTGTGGAGGCAGTGTGGGGGCAGTGTGGAGTCAGTGTGGAGGCAGTGTGGAGTCAGTGTGGAGGCAGTGTGGAGTCAGTGTGGAGTCAGTGTGGAGGCAGTGTGGAGGCAGTGTGGAGGCAACGCTACCAAACAGGAAACGAGGCAGGGAAACGAGGCAGGGAAACGAGGCAGGGAAGAGACAGCCTCAAGGAGAGGGAGAAAGAGACGGTGTGGGAGGGGGGAGGGAGATGGGGTTGGAGTGAAGGAGAGAGAGAGAGAGAGAGAGAGAGAGAGAGAGAGAGAGAGAGAGAGAGAGAGAGAGAGAGAGAGAGAGAGAGAGAAAGAGAGAGAGAGAGAGAAAGAGAGATGGGGTTGGAGTGAAGGAGAGAGTGAGAGGCAAGGATGGGGCGGGATGGGGGTAGAGAAGTGAAAGAGAGGGAGGGAGGGATGGGGGGAGGCATGGGGGAATGAAGGGGCCGGATGGCGTGCAAAACTGAGCTTGTGCTGATGAGAAGAAAGACAGAGGGAGAGAGATGTATACAGAAAGAGAGAGAAAGAGAGAAAGCAAGAAAGGAGAGAAAGTGAGAGGAGAGAGACATAGAGAGAGAGAGAGAGAGAGAGAGAGAGAGAGAGAGAGAGAGAGAGAGAGAGAGGATGTGAGACCAGGCACATTATGTGGACAACTAAATGACACAATCACACTCATTATTGTTGAGATCAGAGAGGTGCATCATGGGTAGTCCATCACTGTGCCCGCTCACCTTGTTACTGTATATCTCCAACACACACACTACCACATTACACACACACTACCACATAGCACACACAGACTACTACACAACTCACACTCACACAAACTACAACATAACACACCCAGTGTACACACACACACACAACATCATCACACTCACCACCATCAGTACCAGAGAATCCCTTCCATGGCGATGTGCTGGGTCAACTAGCCTCTCCAAGCCTCAAGGCCCACACAGAGCTCCCCATCCTGGGCTGGGGACTCAGGACAGCCCCAGGCTGAAGAGAGGCCTAGTCCTGGGTGAATCCTGGCCTGTATGTCCCGTTCCCCTCCCAGACAGACAGGGCCTGCAGAGCCCTCCAGCTGCCCAGGCCTGTCACAGAGCTGACTAGCCGTCCTGGAAAGTTTGGTTATTTATACAGACAGGCCCCAATGACATCCTCCCAGTCGCCTGTCATCCTCCCCCTTCTCTCCTCCCTCATCCCTGGGTGCTGGGCTGGGGTGCACCTGGGAACCCCAGGAGAGGGCGGCCCTGACAGGCAGTGAGCAGCGCTGTGTCGTAGCTCTGATTGTTTTGTCTTCCTGTTTCTCACAGATGAGTTGGAACCAGCCTGGCTTGAAGACCTGCAGTCTTAAGTGTCTGTTCAGGGGAGCTGATACGCATGATGTCGCTGTCGTGGAGACGCCAGAAAGGGTGTGTGTGTGTGTGTGTGTGTGTGTGTGTGTGGGGGGCCTGGGCGGTGAGTGGGGGTGTTGGGCGTAGCGAAGGGGGTTCGATGGCATGTGTCTTGCTCATTGGCTCCTAAGTGCTTCCAATGCCCTCAAACAACAGCTCCACTCAGGAACGACAGAGTCGATCCAGATGTCAGAGCAGGTGTGACATCGTCCACGCTCCACCTCCACAACCTGTTGCTATGGGAAACCGTAGCGCGGGAACCAACACATCTCCTTCCTGCGGAGACGTCTCCCTTAAAGAGAGGGGGCGAGCTGTGCGTTAGACGTGTGTGCGTGTGCTGCGTGGCAGGAGAGGGAGAGGAGGAGCCTGGTCCCCTCCTGCTCCCCTCCTCACCACTGGCAGGAGAGGAGGAGCCTGGTCCCCTCCTGCTCCCCTCCTCGCCACTGGCAGGAGAGGGAGAGGAGGAGCCTGGTCCCCTCCTGCTCCCCTCCTCACCACTGGCAGGAGAGGGAAAGGAGGAGCCTGGTCCCCTCCTGCTCCCCTCCTCACCACTGGCAGGAGAGGAGGAGCCTGGTCCCCTCCTGCTCCTCTCCTCACCACTGGCAGGAGAGGGAGAGGAGGAGCCTGGTCCCCTCCTGCTCCCCTCCTCACCACTGCAGGAGAGGGAGAGGAGGAGCCTGGTCCCCTCCTGCTCCTCTCCTCTCCACAGGCAGCACACACCACTTACACTGAGGGAACATGTGTGTGCGTTTGGGAACCCGCCACGGGGCAACAACACTGCCAGGGAACACAAACGTCAAGGTGGGAGACAGAAGAGGAGGAGAACATGGAGAGAGAGGGAGAGGGAGAGAGAGGAGGAAGAGAGGGAGAGAGAGGGAGAGAGAGACGGAGAGGGAGGGAGAGAGGAGGAAGAGAGGGAGAGAGAGAGACGGAGAGGGGAGGAAGAGAGGGAGAGACGGAGAGGGAGGGAGAGGAGGAAAAGAGAGAGGGAGAGAGAGAGAGAAGGAGGAGGAAGAGAGAGAGAGAGTGCAAGAGAGGGAGAGAGTGGGATAGTGTACAACCAATGTAGGTCCAGGTGTTTGTATATAGAATGACGTCTCACCAGGGAACAAATCTCTTGTTTTCATCACACTCACTAAACACACAGAGCTTCAGATCAAAGCGTGTTCCTGTTCCAGGTGGCTCTTCAATGGAGGACGATCACAGATGCAATATTATTAGAACTGAGGCCTCGAAACCACAGAGAACCTGAAGGAGGTCTGTAGAACCGGCCGTTCTCCCAGGGGCGGGGGAGCAGAACCACAGCTGAAGCAGCACTTCTCTGGACGGAGGAGAACTAGGACAACCGGAACCTTCTGACGGGAGGGAGGAATGCAACAGCCTAGCTGTGTCATCTCTCTCTCTCTCTCTCCCCTGATCTCTCTCTCCCCTGATCTCTCTCTCTCTCTCTCCCCTGATCTCTCTCTCTCTCTCCCCTGATCTCTCTCTCTCACACACACACACACACACCTGCCCCATTTGAGGTATTAGCTCCAGTTACTTCCAGTCCATAGAACTTGACATTCATTCAGTAGTGCAGCTGTGAGTGTGTGAGTTGTCTGTTCGCTGTCTACAAGCTTCTACAAACAAAGAGTGCCTTTCAAGATCTGACAATATTTCAGACAAACATTGCTTAAGAGTAGGGCAAAGGTACAAAGGAGTTCAGGTGAGAAGGTCATCCAAACTACATGGGATGGGGAACGGGACACACACACACACAACGGCACACACACATAAACTACAGCACATACACACATGCCACAGACACACACCACCACACACAGCACATACACCATATACTACACATACACACACATTACAGTACATACCCACAACCCAAAACTCTCTCTCTCACACACACACACACACACCCCAACAGGCTCCCCAGACATCCGTTAGGGTTGTAATGTTTTGATCTGAAGCCGTCAGAGCCAGTCAGCCCAGACGGCTAACTAGCCCAGACGGCTAACTCTGTTCCCCGTCACTGTGACTGAGAGGTGACCCTCCTGCTACAGAACCAGGCAAAGGGCTCCACATTGACATGTTCATCCAGCTGACACTTTCATCCAAACACACACAACACAGACAACTGGTGCATTTAGAAACTAGAGAGGGTTCAAAATCCTGCGGAAATTGTGAGGCGTGCACTGCCAAACCTTAAAAAAAACAAAAAAACAATTATCAAACATCCAAACATTTGAAGACAAGAATTTTCATACCTGTACTTACATCGCTTGCTTTCCAATACAGGACATTTGACGGTCCTCTCGTAGTTTATTGCTTTATTATCTATCGGTCGATAGATTATAGCTGAGCAACAGCGCAAATGCATGGACCACAAAGCTAACTGGCTTGTGAAGCCCTCTGTGAC
This sequence comes from Thaleichthys pacificus, assembly GCA_023658055.1. Taxonomy (NCBI): domain Eukaryota; kingdom Metazoa; phylum Chordata; class Actinopteri; order Osmeriformes; family Osmeridae; genus Thaleichthys; species Thaleichthys pacificus. Next base: position 796,017 of record CM042853.1, on the reverse strand, counting down.
ATTGCTTGTAAAAAGGGCTATATTAATACATTTTATTTTTTGATAGTAACAGCTAGCAGGCATAAGGAATGTTTTTAACTCGAGACAACTATCAACTCGGGAGAAATCTGCGCCTTGTCCATTAATTGATTAATTGTAAATAGCGGGACAAGTTAACCCTTCTCTGCTTTCCCAGTCCTCCTATAGGGGTTCAGTAATGTCAGTAGCCTGTCGTCTCTGAGGGGGGGTGTGATGTCAGGAGCTGTAGTGTTGACATAAAGCCTGTTTACTTGTCTCTGTACAGCCTCTGTTTAGACACACAGCCCTCATTCTGGACCCCCTTTCAGCAGCTCTCAAATGGGATGGCACCTTCCAGGGGGGCCGGGGGGGGGGGGCGACTCAGGCCCCGCCAAGACGACTAACCGGCCCCTCCCAGGATAAAGGAGGGCCGGGGGGGGGCGGGCTAGAGGCGGGCTAGAGGCCAGACAACTGTCACTCAACTACGGGGTCCTGCTCCCACCCCCTCCTCATCATACTCTCCTCTCTCCTTCCCTTCCTCCCTCCTTCCCTCCCTCTCTCTCTACCCTCCCTCCCTCCCTCTTTCTCTACCCTCCCTCTCTCTCCTCCTTCCCTCCCTCTCTACCCTCCCTCTCTCTACCCTCCCTCCCTCTCTACCCTCCCTCTCTCCTCCCTCCCCCTCTCTACCCTCCCTCCCTCTCTCTCTACCCTCCCTCTCTCCTCCCTCCCCCTCTCTACCCTCCCTCCCTCTCTCTCTACCCTCTCCTCCTTCCTCTCCCTCCTATCTGGGGGTCTGACTCTGACATGGATTGATAGAGCTTCAGATGAAGACAAACATCAATTACAGCTTATTATGAATGAACATGCCCTTTTAATGGGTCAGCCATCCTATATTGGCACAGGCATGTGCCTCAGAGACAGGCAGCGAGGGGAAGGCTTCTTTCTGCCCAAATGATGTTCTTAATTATACTCTCCACCTCCAGCCTCCATGCATCCGACCACAAACAACAATCAACAGTTGTGTATCTCTTATATTTAATTGGTAATTACCAAACTGATAATTGCGTGACTGTGCAGTGGCATGAAACTAATTGTTATGGGGATAAAGTACACCGCCTTTTCAATTTGTTGCTCTCAGTTGGAATTATCTATCCATCGTTTCTTAAAAACAAACAAAAAGGGGGAGAAAAGAAACTTGGAAACGAGGAAACGAAGTGTTTCTGCAGTCAGGACCCGTGTGGTCCGACAAGCCGATTGGTGCTCCAAGCAAACAACCTCAAACTCTCATTGGAGGATATCCTTGGCAGTTTGGTTTTGTAGGAAGAGGGTTCTGAGTGACAGGGCCTGTACTTCCTGTGAAGGTGACAGCTAGGGATGGCAGGTGTTGCTGGCAGGAAGGATAGATGGTGTGCCAGAGTAGTGTCTGAGCTGATGAAGGATTAGGATTAAGATGCTTCGCTACGTTTCCCAGTCAGGCACTGAATGTGCCAGAACACATACAACAGAACTATGACTAACAGGAACACTTCTTACAAGACAAGATATAGCTCAGTGGTGGAGCAATATGGGAGCAAGACTGAAAGCACATTTTCAAGAAAAGTTTAAATGATTCACTTCTGTGTTTCTGTTCTAATGTCACGATTCTGGGAAAGGAACCATGTCACGCTGGCGGTTCCATGTTCTCTCTTCGCTGAGCCGTTTTAGGCCCGGAAGGTTCTGCAGGGTTCCGTAGGGTTCTGTAGGCTGTCCCCACACCAAACACATCCACTCCACAGCTGTCTTCAAACTGTGAGACGTCTCAGAGCCCCTGGACTAGAGGACAGAGCAGAAACGGACCCTACTTGACTCAACTGAAGTTTCCCAGCAAGCAGGAACACTCACAGCACACACTGTGGAACCCCATCAGAAGATGGGAGTTAATCGTTAACGGAGATGATAATTGAATTTCGAATGCAATAATTCAGCTAGGGAAATGCTCTCGGTTGAAGCAACATTGTCACCTTTTTTACTGTCATAATAAAAAGACAAAAACCCCTCTGATCTCTGACTGGCCTCCGGTGTTTTCCTGCAGTCATGTCGGCTGAGTTTGAACCCTTCATGGCTGAAGCCGTGAATGCAGCCTGGGCCAGATGCAGGGGGGGTGGGGGTGGGGGTAGGGTTAGATGGAGAGGAGAGGAGGAAGGTTATCTAGGTTAAGTAGCTACATGGGTACTGGAATTGCATCCTCCCACAACTCCCCCAAGCAATGCATTGTGGGATAATCCCGTCAAACAGGGAAAATGTCACAGCTGCTTTTAAAGTAGGCTTTTTAAATTTCCGAACAACAAATGTGTGTGTGTGTGTGAATGTATGTGTGCATGAATGTGTGTGTGTGTGTGTGTCCCAGCAGTGCACTATGGGCAGGGCAGCAGGTATGTGCGTGTGTGAGAGCGAGCCGTGAATAAGTTAAAAAAGGAAACCCCAACATTCATGAAATATGCAGAAACACACCCAGCCTGGTCGGCTGACGCATCCTGCAGAAACACGGATCCAGTCGCAGCTCTGCACCTTCACCGCACCTTCACCTCACCTTCACCTCACCTCACCTTCACATCACCTTCACCTTCACCTCACCTTCACCTCACCTTCACCTTACCTTCACCTTACCTTACCTTCACCTCACCTTCACCTCACCTTCACCGCACCTTCACCTCACCTTCACCGCACCTTCACCACAACTGCACCTCACCTTCACCGCACCTTCACCTCACCTTCACCGCACCCCCTCATCACCCTAGCCCCGCACCCTCATCACCCTAGCCCCGCCCCCTCATCACCCTAGCCCCGCCCCCTCATCACCCCAGCCCCGCCCCCTCATCACCCTAGCCCCGCCCCCTCATCACCAGTAACGAGCCCCTCTCTCTGCAGGGTGTAGGGTTTGTCCTTCTGCTGATGCTGCAGGCCGGACAGGGAGGCCTTTCATGTCCACCCGCTCCACAAAGTGGAAACATCAACAAAAACACACAAACAAAAACACACAAACAAACCTCCAGTCACGCACGGCCAACTCTGACATTCTAATTAGTTTTAAAAGTAATTGCTCGAAATGATTAGTTGAGTTGGGTCACTCTCCCTTGCAACCTCCGAATTGGAAATATAATTGTTGTGGACAGTAATAAGCCAGAGAGGGCCTGCTGGGGTTTGTAGTCTGCTGTGGACGGCTGCACTACTGCCGTCCTTGGATGCGGTTCAGCTTTTGAACTACAGTGACCGGAGGGAAACACAAACACACACGCACGCGATGCCCTGCTTCCCCCCGCCAGCCCCCCTCCGGGGGCCCCGCCAGCCCCCCTCCGGGGGCCCCTCCACCCTCGGACGACCTGCCCTGTGTCTTCATCCCGGCCTCATCCTCCACTCCTCCTCTACTCTTCCTCTCCTCTTCCTCTCCTCCTCCTATTCCTTTCCTCCTCACCTCCTCTTCATCTCCTTCTCTTCCTCCTCCTCCCTCCCTCCTCCCTTCTGTGATAGAAAGAGAGATAGATAGAAAGAGTTGTAGTCAGAAAGCTTGTGTGTTTGGATCTGTGTGTGTGTGTGGGCCTGTGTGTGCGGTCCCGTCTCTGTGTGTGTGTCTGTGTGTTGTGTGTGTCTCTGTGTGTGTGTGTGTCTCTGTGTGTTCTCTGGGTCTCTGTGTGTGTGTGTGTCTCTGGGTCTCTGTGTGTGTGTGTGTGTGTCTCTGTGTGTGTGTCTCTCCAGGGTTGCTGGGTTCCTCAGTATGATGCGATCAGCTTGTTTGTATTTGACGTTCTGAGAGGCTCTTGCTAAATTGTCCGTGAGAGAAGCAGCTCGGTCACCAGGCAGAAACCAGATGGTCCAGAAGGCCCCTGGCTCAGGATTGGCTGCAAAATCAGACACAGTTAGTCAAGGTTTGTTTAACGAATAACCGAGAAGTCTTTGTCTCATTTCAGATGGGAAGTAGCCTACTGGTTCTCTGGCACATACCAAGACGTACTGCAGGTGAATAACATCTGTGAGTGAGGAAGCTTAGATGTCTTGAAGGGAGGACAGCGTGTGTGTGGGGCATGGAAGTGAGTATACAGGAAGTGAGTATACAGGAAGTGAGTATACAGGAAGTGAGTATACAGGAAGTGAGTATACAGGAAGTGAGTATACAGGAAGTGACGGGAGGATATGGGAAGGAGAGGAACAACCCAAATCAGAACAAGAGAGAGAAAGACTGAAGATTGTCGCTCCATCACTGTGTGTGTGTGTTTAAATGTGGAGATGTGTGTGTAGCTGTGTGTGTGTGTTGAGTAAAAGTGGGATATAGGTCAAACATGTCAGACTAAGGTTGGAGTCACCCCCATTCCCTCCCTCCCTCTCTCCCTCCCTCTCTCTCTCTCTCTCTCTCTCTCCCTCCCTCCCCCACTCCCTTTCTCTCCCTCCCTCTCTCCCCCACTCCCTCCCTCTCTCCCCCACTCCCTCCCTCCCCCCCTCCTTGCCTGGGGTGAGAGTGTGCACAGACTTCCATTAGGACCTCAGTGAGTCTACTGCACATGTGCAGCAGAGACTGTCAACACGCTGAGCACATACAGTACATAGTACACACACACACGCTCACACACACACATCCCCCATACAAGGCGACACCATTATCCAGGAGAAGCACTTACAGGAGCGCTGCCTTTGGGGGTAAACACTGTCTGCTGACTTACACACCACACACACACACTGCCACTAAACACTGTATCCTGACTAACACACACCACCAACCCTTCTCACCATACAGTATACAGAACAAACCCCTCACAGTTCAAAACCAGAAAAGTTTGTCTGGAGTACTTTCAGTGTTGTGTTGTGCAGAAGAGCTTTGATCGCTGGGCTGTGTGTATTGACAGCCTGCTCTGTCAGATCGTAACGAACAGACAAGAAAGAGCTCGATAGCCTTCGCTGCGCTCACCATCACCATCTGTACGCCAAGGTCTCCTGAGCCTATCCCCTGCTCTGGGAAGGGCCAGGAGACACACTGTCACACAGGGCTCTATCTCACACACACACACACACACACACACACACACACACACACACACACACACACACACACACACACACACACACACACAGGAGGATCGCCTCTCCAGGGCCTTTTTGAAGCCTACACACACACACACACACTCTGAGAAACAAAACACTCGAACACACCACGCACAGTCCTAATTTGCTGTGATCAAACAGGGCTGTGAAGTCTTAATTAAGGATCCTCATACAGGCTTGATTAAAAGGATGGAATGAAAGGAGATCTGCATGAAAGGAATGATTTCCTCATCAGTTAAGAGAGAAGAGGAGGAGGAGAGGAGGTAGAAAGCTAATGTGTTTGTGTGTGTTTGTATGTGTAGATGTTTGTGTGTAGATGTGTTTGTGTATGTTTGGAGGTTGGGAGCAGTAGAGTGACATCAGTACTACCAGGAAGAAGAGTTTTGAAGAGAGAAGAAAGTTAATAACCCCATAATGAGCCAAACTTGTGTTTGATGAATGACTGAGTTGGTACAGAGACCTCCTGTTTGTATGAGTGTGTAAGAGTGTATGTAAGTAAGTGTGTGTGTGTGCGTGTGTGCGCGTGCGTTTGTGTGTGTGTGTGTGTGGGACATGGAGACAGGGTTGCTGCAGCGAGTCACCTCACTTGGTTTTTGGGTCAGGATTTCTGCAACGGATATGAAAACAACAAACAAACCTTTGACATTACCATTGACAGGATAACTCTCCCCCTATCTCTCTCTCCCTCTCTCTCTCCCCCTCTCCCTCTCTCTCTCCCCCTCAACAGAACAACGACCCTGGCACTCAGCTCAAGCTTTGACTGGCAATAAAAATCAGGAACGTTACCTTTACAGGCGCCCAAAAAAAGGGGCAGTTTTACATTTAAACACGAATGGCTCGATGAAATCGTTCAAACGGACACAAGCGATGGTCCAGGTAGGCTGGTGTAGCTTTCTGATATAGAGCTACGAAGAACCTAACGGGGTTCTCTGCTAACGTTGCTCAGAGTACTGAGGTTTGCGCTCAGACAGATTTCTATTTGGTCAGTGCGGACAAAAAATTAGAGGGAACATTGCTCCAGACCCCGGGCCAGGGCCCAGGCCCCAAGCAGAGCTCCCTGTATGGAGAAGCAAACTATAAGAACATGAAGATTCGCCTTCTGTCAGCATTTGGACACTGAAACTGTGTTGACACGAAACAGATGAATATAAGCTGGAGAGAATAGATGCTCCAAGCAAAACCTTCTGTAAATACTCTCCACACACACACACACACACACACACACACACACAACCCCCCCTCCTTCCCCAGACACACACACACACACACCGTCTTGGTCAACTCTCCCAGAAGGCACGATCACACTCATGCAGATAATTTCTTGTCTCAGAGAGCCAGTTGTCCCTGACCCTGCGGTCCTCCAGGAGAGGCAGCTGGACAGGGTCCCCGCGGCCGCATCGGACGCTCTGCCCCTGGGGAGCCGAGAGGAGGAGAGACACTCTCTTCCCTGGAGGACCACCACCTGAGCTGCTCCACAGCAGGGGGGGGGGGGGGGGGGAGGGGGGGGGAGAGGGGGGGGGGGGGGTTGTCCTTCAGATGGCAGAGAGGTTCTCTGTGTGTGTTTGTAAGTGTGATTGTGAGAGGGGGGGAGAACAGAGAAGACTAAAACTGAGTAGATTAAAGCAGAACACAAGAGTATAGTAGAGTCCTCATCAAGTATTCATCAACGATGTAAAACTTTTTGGGCGATTTGTTTTTCAAAAATATTTTTTCAACCTTTTTAAATATTTATTTCTAAAAATACTTTTCAACCTTTCAAAACTTTTTTGAAAACTTTTTTTTCGAAAAAAAAATTTCATCCTTTGAAATACATTTTTGGGGAAATATTTTTTTTAACCTTTCAACTTTGACAGTAGTTTAGATTTTTTGATCAAATTTAAGGAGTGAAAGTAAAAAGATTGTGAGAGGACAGAGAAGCCTAAAACAGAGTAGAACATTCTGCTCGTCAGAGTTAGCAGGGGGTGCATTTCTTTTCGAAAGTTTCGAAAAACATATTCGAAAAATGTCAACGATTGAAAAATATATATTTTAAAACGTTTTTAAAAAGAGGTTTTGAAAGATTGAACAAATATATTTTTTAAGTTTCGAAAAATATTCAAAAGATTTAAACGATTGAAAAATATTTTTTTTATATAAGTTTCGAAAAACAGGTTTTGAAAGTTTGTGAAAAAAATATACCGGGTTTCAAAACCTGCTTTTTTAGTTTTTGTTTCAAAACTATATGCTTTTTATTGCATCACTGTAGTTGAGATGATGTCATTTTGTGCCGTTCCTGGTGTATAAATACCAGGACTGTTCCTTGATTCTGACCAATGAAACACTGCAAGAACTCATCCTTGATCTGCTTTACTTCCTATAGGCACTATGTATATGTTGCTCTGGCTGAAAGCACATAGGCTACTTATAAATGTAAAATGTGGATGGGAGACTGTGGACAAATATTGTGTCCTGGTTAAGGACTGTAAAGTAACCGAAACATCCAGTGTGTGTGTGTGTGTGTGTGTGTGTCGAGTCTTCTGAACACCCTCGTTCCTCCTCTAGCAGGACGAGGACGACACAAGACTCACACAGACGAAAGCGTTGACTAAAGTAAGTGCCCATAAATATTTCATGTTGAAATGGGAGATGTTAACATTTTTCGATTTCCTTGGCGGATTGACATAAATTATTAAACGTCGAGAGAGCTTTTGTTTTACCACAAGAGTGAGAAAAGGTAAACACGAAATTAATAACATCTTTTTTTCTTTCTTCTTGACAGAAAGATGGAGAATTCTCTTTGTAGTTGCTGAGACGCGTTGATCTCGTTTGGTCTCGTTTTTCTAGTCCCACAAGCAGACATGAAAGACGAGGTCTGCAGTGAGGCGTCCACATGACTTTATACATGTTACAGGTCCACATGACTTTATACATGTTGCAGGCCCAGAAGTCCATAAGTCCCACTCCTCAGGACTACAGAGGGAGAACCAGGGTTCCACTCCTCAGGACTGCAGAGGGAGAACCAGGGTTCCACTCCTCAGGACTGCAGAGGGAGAACCAGGGTCCCACTCCTCAGGACTACAGAGGGAGAACCAGGGTTCCACTCCTCAGGACTACAGAGGGAGAACCAGGGTTCCACTCCTCAGGACTACAGAGGGAGAACCAGGGTCCCACTCCTCAGGACTGCAGAGGGAGAACCAGGGTTCCACTCCTCAGGACTACAGAGGGAGAACCAGGGTTCCACTCCTCAGGACTACAGAGGGGGAACCAGGGTTGTGTGTTGTTGGAGAAGGTTCCACGGAAGATCTCAACTTTTACAACCATGAAAGAGTTTGTTCACTCTCCGGTTCTAAAGTATTTTTGCAAAGAGCAGTAAGGGGGGGTGGCACTGTCCCCCACGACCCCCACCCCCCTCTCTCCCCACCCCTATCCCTACTACACTACCCTCCCATCCCCTCCTCTACTTCAACCCCCTCCCCCCCACCCCTTCTAACCCTCTACTCCCCCCCGCTCTCCAGCATTACCAGCTCCTGAGGGGGAGAGGAGAGAGGGGGAAGGCCTGCCCGTTCTACTCTCTCCATCACGCGATGGTGTTCCTGTTGTCCACGGCAACCAGGGCAGACCCCCTGGTGAGCCCCGAAGGAGAGGACCCAGAGACTCATGAAATAATAAACCAACATGGCTGTGAGGGGCTGTAGGGGGCTGTGAGGGCTGTGAGGGGCAGTAGGGGGCTGTGAGGGGCAGTAGGGGGCTGTGAGGGCTGTGAGGGGCTGTGAGGGGCTGTAGGGGGCTGTGAGGGGCTGTGAGGGGCAGTAGGGGGCTGTGAGGGCTGTGAGGGGCAGTAGGGGGCTGTGAGGGCTGTGAGGGGCAGTAGGGGGCTGTGAGGGGCTGTGAGGTGCAGTAGGGGGCTGTGAGGGGCTGTGAGGGGGCTGTGAGGGGCTGTGAGGGGCAGTAGGGGGCTGTGAGGGGCAGTAGGGGGCTGTGAGGGGCAGTAGGGGGCTGTGAGGGGCAGTAGGGGGCTGTGAGGGGCTGTGAGGGGCTGTGAGGGGCAGTAGGGGGCTGTGAGGGGCAGTAGGGGGCTGTGAGGGGCAGTAGGGGGCTGTGAGGGGCTGTGAGGGGCAGTAGGGGGCTGTGAGGGGCTGTGAGGGGCAGTAGGGGGCTGTGAGGGGCAGTAGGGGGCAGTAGGGGGCTGTGAGGGGCAGTAGGGGGCTGTGAGGGGCAGTAGGGGGCTGCACTGGAAGTGGCTTTTCGCTGGACAACACCAACAACCCACACGATAACCACAGCAGAACACTGAACCAACTGAACCGTTTGAAAGAAAGATCAAACACATTCAAGAAGTTGTAAATACTTATAAATACTGCTTTATTAAAAAACGAAAAAAACAACCTATTACGAATAGAAAATTACAAGTCTGTACACAGCTGGTGAGAATCAGTTGTTCCGAGTCTCGATGATTCTTCCTGTTGGGCTCTGGTCGAGCGGCCCAAACTTCTGAGGAGGCCAAAGCTGCAGGAAGAGAGAAGAGCTGAACGAGAGAGGAGCCACAACGACCAGACGACCAGACCTGGGTTACACAATGTGTTCATCATTACTGACTCCCCATCCAGGAAGCGCCGCGCTGACCCTCGCTAGCGCCGCGTTGACCCTCGCTAGCGCCGCGCTGACCCTCGCTAGCGCCGCGCTGACCCTCGCTAGCGCCGCGTTGACCCTCGCTAGCGCCGCGCTGACCCTCGCTAGCGCCGCGCTGACCCTCGCTAGCGCCGCGCTGACCCTCGCTAGCGCCGCGCTGACCCACGCTAGCGCCGCGCTGACCCTCGCTAGCGCCGCGCTGACCCTCGCTAGCGCCGCGCTGACCCTCGCTAGCGCCGTGCTGACCACATGAACCGCTTCAGAAAAGCATCTCGTTATTCCGTCGGCCCTCCTCATTGGGCCTCTGTTGCCGTTGAACTGGCCAATCAGAGGGGCAGATGGCCAGATGACCCGTTTAGAGGGTCACGGTCGTTATGACATCCGATGCCGTGACAACCATGGTGAGTTGGAAGCAGGACGATGAGGTGAGAGAAGCTTTTAACTCCCAACTCAATCACCACTCCTATGAATGCTCCTCTTAGAAATCCGGTCCTTCCTTTTCTGCATGTATCTGTCTCTCTCTGTCTCTCTCTGTCTCTCTCTGTCTCTCTCTGTCTCTCTCTGTCTCTCTCTGTCTCTCTCAATCTCTCTCTCTCCTACCTTTCCTGTCACACTTCACTCACAAAGGGTCCAGAAAAGCCCTAGAAAAAAGAGGCGTGGGCGAGGCAGGGGGTGGGGTCGAGGCAGGGGGGTGGGGTACCTTGAGGCAGACACGCCCCCGGATCAGGGCGTAGGGAATTGGACCGTAGCTCCTGGAGTCTGTAGAGTTCCTGAGGTTATCTCCCTCCAGCCACATGTGACCTTTAGGAACCTGGACACACACAAGGACACACACATACATGATGCCTTTCCACCCTAAAAACCAGTAGGGTGGAAAGGCACACAGATAAGGCAGGTCCTGTGATCTCCTAGTTCTGTCACACACACACATGAACACACACACACACACATGAACACACACACACACACACACATGAACACACACACATGAACACACACACACACACATGAACACACACACACACACACATGAACACACACACACACACATGAACACACACACACACACACATGAACACACACACATGAACACACACACACACACATGAACACACACACACATGAACACACACACATGAACACACACACACACACATGAACACACACACACACACACACATGAACACACACACACACATGAACACACACACACACACACATAGCAGCAGTGACACCAAACGCACCAGGAAAGAAAATAGCATTTTTGTGCATAAAAAAACTTAACATTTTCCCCACCCAATAACACTGCACACAAAAGTTCTGTTCTTGTTTTTTAACAAGTTACACACCACCACACACACACACACACCTGCCCCCAACAGCAAGCCCTGGATTACTTACTTGGGGGATTTTATATCACCTCACCCCCCTCCTCGCCACCTCAATTTAGCATCCATCTCCATACCCCTCTTTACCCCTGCCTGGGCCAGGAGAGAGGTCAGGGGTAACACGAGGGGTCAGGGGTAACAAGAGGGGTCACAGGGATTTGAAGGGACTTCAAACGGGTCATTTGTCTGCTGGTTGAGAATAGTTTTATCCAGAGAGACAAGCCTGTCTTTAACCCAGAGAGACTAGCCTGTCTCTAACCCAGAGAGACTAGCATGCCTCTAACCCAGAGAGACTAGCATGCCTCTAACCCAGAGAGACTAGCCTGCCTCTAACCCAGAGACCAGCCTGCCTCTAACCCAGAGAGACTAGCCTGCCTCTAACCCAGAGAGACCAGCCTGCCTCTAGATAGAGGATAGAGAGTGTGAGAGGGGGGAGAGAGGGAGGGGGGGAATAGAGAGTGAGGGAGGAGAGAGAGGAGAGAGGGAGGGTATATAGAGAGAGAGGGGAGAGAGAGGGTATATAGTTAGGGGGAGAGAGAGTGAGGGGGGAGAGAGAGGAGAGAGGGATGGTATATAGAGAGAGAGGGGAGAGAGAGGGTATATAGTTAGGGGGAGAGAGAGTGAGGGGGGGGAGTGAGGCCTGAGACAGGGCCAGCAGGAGTCCAGGGGTCTGGAGCTGACAGGGGAGGTCATTGGAGCAGAGGCTGATCTACACTGACACCAATTATGATTAATCTCATCACTGCAGGAGAGTGGGCTTGTCAAGGCCCTAATTAAGTGTGCTGTCCCTTATATGCGCAGACAGGATCAACAACACATTATATTGTCATAATGGGCATCACAAGCCACGGGTCTATTTTTGTGTTGCCTAACTTTTTAACGGCTGAAGTCTTGGGCCAGGACAGGACAGGAGGCAGAGGGGACGAGGCAGGCAGGAGGCAGAGGGGACGAGGCAGGGACAGGAGGCAGAGGGGACGAGGCAGGGCAGGAGGCAGAGGAGACGAGGCAGGGCAGGAGGCAGAGGGGACTGAGGCAGGGCAGGAGGCAGAGGGGACGAGGCAGGACAGGAGGCAGAGGGGACGAGGCAGGGCAGCTGGGGTGGGGGGGAAACTGGGGGGGGGGGGCAAGCTGGGGGGGGCAAGCCTGACTGGAGAGGAGGAGGGGAAACTGACTACCCCTTCACCTCTGGGGGCGAGAGGAGGTGGAGGAGAGGAGGGGGGAGGAGATGAGAGGAGGGGGGAGGAGATGAGAGGGGGGAGGAGATGAGAGGAGGGGGAGGAGGGGGGAGGAGATGAGAGGAGGGGGGAGGAGATGAGAGGAGGGGGAGAGGGGAGGGAGTCATCAGCATGTGGCAGCACGGAGGATTCCCACCATTACACCTCATCGTCATGGCAGCATATGCTGCCTCCCAAGAACCCCCCCTCCTACTCCATCACCCATCTCTCCTCTCCTCTCCTGCTCCACCCATCTCTCCCTCTCCTCTCCTGCTCCACCCATCTCTCCCTCTCCTCTCCTGCTCCACCCATCTCTCCCTCTCCTCTCCTGCTCCACCCATCTCTCCCTCTCCTCTCCTGCTCCACCCATCTCCCTCTCCTCTCCTGCTCCACCCATCTCCCTCTCCTCTCCTGCTCCACCCATCTCCCTCTCCTCTCCTCTCCTGCTCCACCCATCTCCCTCTCCTCTCCTCCTCCACCCATCTCTCCCTCTCCTCTACTCCTCCACCCATCTCCCTCTCCTCTCCTGCTCCACCCATCTCCCTCTCCTCTCCTGCTCCACCCATCTCCCTCTCCTCTCCTCCTCCACCCATCTCTCTATCCTCTCCTGCTCTTCTCTCTCGCTAGCTAGCTAGCGACTATGTCAAGATAGTCTAGATTCTGGACAGAACTGAACTAAGTGAGTCCGCCAGCAAGGTCAATCAATATGTACTGATCTGTGGGTTAATCAAGAATGACCAACACACACACACACACACCACACACGCAGATACACATGTAAAGATCCAATTGATTTTGCACCTCATAAACTAATTACTCGCTGGAGGAAAGTGCATTAGCAGTCAGACACACTGCCCTGGAGGTCACAGCTACCCCAACACACAGAACGACCCCAGAGCAGAGACAGGTTCTCTTCCTGTACGGATAACCTCAGAGAGGAGGAGGGGGAGAAGAGGGGAGGAGGAGGGAGAGCAAACTGTCTACCCCCTCCCCCCCTCTCCGTCACACCTGCAGCACACCAGGGGGGAACAACTCCCAGTGCATTATGGGAGATAAGCACCTCTATGAGTGACAGGCTGGGAGAGATGCACACTGGGAGTTTTCCTCCAGTCTAACCCAACACACACACACACGTTGTTAGCATGTTGTTAGCATGTTTGTACCCCAGCTCTGCAGCTCTCTCTGCTTCAGTCACTTTGTCCCTCTCCCTCTCCCTCTCCCTCTCCCTCTCCCTCTCCCTCTCCCTCTCCCTCTCCCTCTCTCTCTCTCTCTCTCTCTCTCTCTCTCTCTCTCTCTCTCTCTCTCTCTCTCTCTCTCTCTCTCTCTCTCCTCTCTCTCCTCTCTCTCTCTCTCTCTCTATCTATCCTCCTCTCTCTCTCTCTCTCTCTCCCCCTCTTTCTCCAGAGTGGAGGATTGGGTGTCATTGTTTTGACATGAAACCTCAGACGTATAAATGAGTCTTTCAAGGTGACAAGCCAATTAGATCTCAGCTCTGTTACCGTGGACACGACAGCCGGCCTGTCAGTCACAACCTGTGTGTGTGTGTGTGTGTGCACGCGCAGACACACACACACACACACACACACACACACACACACACACACACACACACACACCCTCTAGGGAGGCTGAGCGTTTATGTGTGTGTTTTGTCAGTTGTCTGCTGTCATACAGGGCCTCAATTTCATTAGCACCACCACAGACACGCACACACACACACACACCCACCCTCTGACTGACACCTTGGCAGTGTGTGTGTGTGTGTGTGTGTGTGTGTGTACCTCTCCACCCAGACAGGTGAGAGCAGAACCATGAGGACTGTTTTGTTGTCTGGGGTTAAAGATCCTTCATTGACACAGTGTCTGTTTACCAGCAGAGCCTAAACGCGTGGACAAAACACACCACACACAAACACACACGCTCATGTGCACACACACACACACATGCACACACACCCTTGGCACATCACACCCATGCACGTGCACGCACACACACACACACGGATTACTGGTCCACCCACCCATCAGCCAGTCCATTCAGCTGGCACTAACTTTAACAGGCTTCAGAGAGATTGCAGGAGAAGAGGAGGAGAGCAGAAGAGGGGAGGGAGAGCAGTGGGAGAGAGAGGAGGGAGAGAGAGGAGGAGAAGAAAGGAGATGAGAGAGGAGGGAGAGAGAGAGAGTAGGAGAGGAGGGGAGAGGAAGAGGAGGAGGAGTAGAAGAGGGGGAGAGGGGGAGGAGAGAAGAGAGGAGAGGGAGAGTGCAGTAATAGTAAAGCAACAACAATAGTTTCCCCATCAGAACCCCCTGCTAGCTCGCTAGCTTTATCACTGTTCTGAGGAGATAGCTGCTGTCAGAAGCTGATATTTGGACCAATGACTGGAAACAGATATGAGCAGTGTGAGGGGTAAACAGCTCCAGTGCTCCAGACACCAGGGGGTGGAGGAATAAGGCCACGCATCAACACACCAGCGGATAGCTTCCGCACAGAAACCAAACTTTCCTGTGTTTGTTGTAGGAGTTGAAGGAGTGAACTCTGATTATTTCAAAAGTTAATGCTTTTCACAGAAAGCTGTTGATGGGTTTGTGCCTCTGTCAGTCTGCCTCTGTCAGTCTGCCTCTGTCAGTCTGCCTCTGTCAGTCTGCCTCTGTCAGTCTGCCTCGGTCAGTCTGCCTCGGTCAGTCTGCCTCTGTCCGTCTGCCTCTGTCCGTCTGCCTCTGTCCGTCTGCCTCTGTCCGTCTGCCTCTGTCCGTCTGCCTCTGTCCGTCTGCCTCTGTCCGTCTGCCTCTGTCCGTCTGCCTCTGTCCGTCTGCCTCTGTCAGGTGCTGTACTTACATAAGTGTGTGTCTTGAAGATGTCTGAGGGTCCACTCGTACAGACCTTGTCCCCCTCCAAGCCGATGACCCGCTTACAGATGTTCATGTGGGGGTCGGACGGGCTCTTGGCGATGATGATGTCTCCCCTGAGGAGGGAGTAGGAGAGGAGGCAGGTCAGGGTTAGGCTGGGGTTAGGGTGAGATTAGAGGTTAGGGTGAGATTGGAGGTCAGGGTTAGGTTGGGGTTAGATAAAGGGTAGAGTTAGAGAGAGGATAAACTGAAGAGTGGTGGAGAGAGAGGAGAGGGAGAAGAGAGAGAGGGAGGAGAGAGGGAGGAGAGAGGGAGGAGAGAGAGCAGAGGAGAGAGAATGAGGGAGGAGAGAGGGAGGGAAGAGAGAGGGAGGGAGGAGAGAGGGAGGAGAGAGGGAGGAGAGAGGGAGGAGAGAGGGAGGAGAGAGGGAGGAGAGAGAGGGAGGAGAGAGAGGGAGGAGAGGAGAGAGGGAGGAGAGAGGGAGGAGAGAGGGAGGAGAGAGAGGGAGGAGAGAGAGGGAGGAGAGGAGAGAGGGAGGAGAGAGGGAGGAGAGAGGGAGCAGAGAGGGAGCAGAGAGTGTGCTTACTTCTGGATCCTATAGAGATGCCGACTGACTCTCTCTGAGAAGACCACGTCATGGTTCACTATGGTGGGCTCCATGGAGGGACCTGAGCACTGGGAGAGAGGGGGAGAGAGGGGGAGGAGAGAGGGGAGAGAGGGGGAGGAGAGAGGGGGAGGAGAGAGGGGGAGATCATGTGAGACGTGTGGAGCAGGGACAGGAGAGAGAGAGCAGGAGAAGGAGAAAGAGAGGAGAGAGAGAGAGCAGGAGAAGGAGGAAGAGAGGAGAGAGAGAGCTGGAGAAGGAGGAAGAGAGGAGAGAGAGAGCTGGAGAAGGAGGAAGAGAGGAGAGAGAGAGCAGGAGAAGGAGAAAGAGAGGAGAGAGAGAGCAGGAGAAGGAGGAAGAGAGGAGAGAGAGAGCTGGAGAAGGAGGAAGAGAGGAGAGAGAGAGAGCAGGAGAAGGAGAAAGAGAGGAGAGAGAGAGCAGGAGAAGGGGTCCGTACCGACACAAACTCTCCCAGGTACTCGAAGGCACAGTGAGCGATGCAGCCATACTGCAGCGTGTATCCTAGGAAACCAAGAGTCTTCCCCAGCGCCCGACCAAACATCTCCACCTACACACACGAAAACAAACACACACAGTAATGAGTGCAGGTAGGCCACAGGCCTGTCTGCTCTGTAAACACACTGACTTCCACATCAGTACTTCTACAGGAGAGGTCAGCACTACATGTACAGCAGTGGATTCTCTCCACACCCGGTGCCAGACAGGGGTGTGTGTGTGAGGTGTGTGTGTGAGGTGTGTGTGAGGTGTGCGTGTGAGGTGTATGTGTGAGGTGTGTGTTGTGAGGTGTGTGTGTGAGGTGTGCATGTGAGGTGTGCATGTGAGGTGTATGTGTGAGGTGTGTGTGTGAGGTGTGCGTGTGAGGTGTGTGTGTGAGGTGTGTGTGTGAGGTGTGCATGTGAGGTGTGCATGTGAGGTGTATGTGTGAGGTGTGTGTGTGAGGTGTGCATGTGAGGTGTATGTGTGAGGTGTGTGTGTGAGGTGTATGTGTGAGGTGTGTGTGTGAGGTGTGTGTGTGAGGTGTGCATGTGAGGTGTGCATGTGAGGTGTATGTGTGAGGTGTGTGTGTGAGGTGTGCATGTGAGGTGTGTGTGTGAGGTGTGTGTGTGAGGTGTGCATGTGAGGTGTATGTGTGAGGTGTGTGTGTGAGGTGTGCGTGTGAGGTGTGTGTGTGAGGTGTGCATGTGAGGTGTGCGTGTGAGGTGTATGTGTGAGGTGTGCGTGTGAGGTGTGTGTGTGAGGTGTGTGTGTGAGGTGTGCGTGTGAGGTGTGTGTGTGAGGTGTGTGTGTGAGGTGTGCATGTGAGGTGTGTGTGTGTTCTCAGGGGCGACGTGAGCAGTTGACACCCCCAGCACCAGGCTGACCTTTGAGAGATGGCCCAATCGACACCTCGCACACAGGTAAACTCTTCCTGTTTGGGGGACTGGGGTTCGCGTCCGACCCTGACCTGCCTCTACCATGGTTACCAAGCAGCCCCGCTGCCATGGAAACGGCTGCCAGGGGTCTGTGTTGACTGCCACCTCACACCAGTCCACACACACAGATTACAGAGTGTCATCTGAACAAACATCTCAGCACCACTCAGTGTGTTGACTGTTACTCCAAGCTGCAGGATGGAGAGAGAAAGTCCATCTAGACACACTCTGTCAACACACACACACACACACATTTGCCCCCCCCACACACACCCACATATTTGCAGACACACTTGCACACACAAACACCAAATAATGAAAGTAGGGTAGGTGGTTGTGATTGAATCCTCCTTTTCAGAGGACGTGTTCTGTAGCTCACAGGTTTATAAAGTCACACCCTGATCTGATCTGGACCACATTACAGCTTCTCTCTTTACTCTGGAGAGGAAAGAATTCTCTCTCTCTCTCCCCCATCCTCCCACTGCTCCTCCCCCCTCCCTCTGTCTCTCTAGCCATCCTTCCCCCCTCCATCCCTCCATCTCTCCATCCACCCACCCCCCCTGTCCCCATTCCCTTTCTCCTTCCCTCCCCCCTCCATCCCTATCTCCATGACTACCATCTCACCCCTGGTATTATTAACCAAACCCAGCAGAGTGGAAACCAAAGACCCAAATCCTCCCAGCTCTGGGAATGACTTCCCAAAGATGGACAGGGATTAGTCCCCCCCCCCCTCCCTCCCCCAGACCAGGTGTCAGGTGGCTCTCCATTTCCTGCCAAAGGTGTTACCCCTAATCCCCCCCCTCCCACTGCACCTCCCCCAGATCTCAGCACCTTCCATCCTCCATCCCCTCTGCTGTTCCTTCACCTCCCTCATCTCTTCATCTCCACCCTGCCCGCCGGTCCAATCCCAAAACTGGCCACGGAGTTCACCTCCACCCCCGCCCTCACCTCCACCCCCACCTCACCTCCACCCCCGACCTCACCTCCACCTCCGACCTCACCTCCACCCCCACCCTCATCTCCTTCCTTCTTTCTTTTCAGATATATTTGGGGGCATTTTCCATGCTTTACTGGACAGTTGTTAAGTGAAGTGTGACAGGAAAGGCAGGGAGAGAGAGAAAGGGGAAGATATGCAGCAAATTCAGTAGGCCCAGGCCTCTGCAGTAAGGCCCAGGCCTCTGCAGTAAGGCCCAGGCCCTCTGCAGTAAGGCCCAGGCCTCTGCAGTAAGGCCCAGGCCCCTGCAGTAAGGCCCAGGCCCCTGCAGTAAGGCCCAGGCCCCTGCAGTAAGGCCCAGGCCCCTGCAGTAAGGCCCAGGCCTCTGCAGTAAGGCCCAGGCCCCTGCAGTAAGGCCCAGGCCCTCTGCAGTAAGGCCCAGGCCCCTGCAGTAAGGCCCAGGCCCCTGCAGTAAGGCCCAGGCCCCTGCAGTAAGGCCCAGGCCCCTGCAGTAAGGCTCAGGCCCCTGCAGTAAGGCCCAGGCCCCTGCAGTAAGGCCCAGGCCCCTGCAGTAAGGCCCAGGCCCCTGCAGTAAGGCCCAGGCCCCTGCAGTAAGGCCTCCTGGGGGGGGATTAGGGGCTTTGCATAATAACATCATACGGCCACTGTCTGATATCTAGAGGAAGCCCATATGTAGCCGCCTGGTTTACCATGGCACCCTCTGTCACTAAGAGTGTGTGTATGTGCAAACAGATGCATGCCTTTGTCTGTGTGTGTGTGTGTGTGTGTGTGTGTGAGAGAGAGAGCGCGAGAGACACAAGTGTGTGTGTGTGTGTGTATGTGTGTGTATGTATGTGTGTATGTATGTGTTCATTCAGAACCCATTTGGGACTCAGAATAAGACATTTCCACAGAGACGTCTGATTGGATCTCTATTACCCCGAAATCCCCCTGCGAGGGCAGCACCAGTCCTGACACCCCTGAGAGGGGGACAGGGGGGCGTTAATTGAATGCTGTATTACAGCTGGAAATTAACACAAAGTCTTTCCCTTAATCTGGGATTACACGGCAAACATGTTCATGAGAGAACAAAACCTGTCCTGACCCTCTCAACAGAGCCTTCTGGGGGCAGGGGGGGCAGGGGTCCTGGGGGGGCAGGGGTCCTGGGGGGCCAGGGGGGCCAACAGAGCCCCTTGTGTGCTTTAACTCTGTGATCCTCTTACTGGAGGATCCCTGTCCCTCCCTCAACCTGAGGAGCCCCGTGCTGGAGGACAGCCCACCACAAGGGAGACGAGAGAGAGAAGAGCAAACTCATATTGCCCCCAAATACTTCTATTAAAAATATATATATTTAGAAGTGAGAAGAAAATACTACCAGTATGTTGCAGTCTGAGTTGATGTGTTGATCCTCAAGCGCCGTGGTAACCCTGAGGGAAGCACGCTGCCGACTAGGACCAGAAGAAGAAGCGAGATGCAGATCCTGGAGCGAGCGCTGGTGTCCCCTGAGGTGTGGCTGTAACACACCTGCTGTATAACACAGCACCCAATCAGCCTGTCTCAACACAGCGCCCAATCAGCTTCTGTCTCAACCACAGAGGGAGAGCAGGGGCTGTTGGAGTCATCCCTTGTTCTAGTCATCTTACAAGGCTGAATTAGAAAAACATGGCTTGAGAGAGGGCTGGACCACAGGGGGGGTAAGAGGCTTAGAGATCCAGGAATGATATGACTTCTCCCCCTGAGGACCCCAGATGGGAGTCTGGAGGGGGGGCAGAGAGAGCCTGATTGAAGCCCGCCTCTGATGTCCCCTTCCTGGGCAGCAGAAGGCACGGAGGGTGGGTGCTGGTCCCTGGGCGCGGAGCTAGATTTGATCTTAATGCGAGCCTTAAAAGGGGAAGGTCTGTGGACATGCAGGGGGTCCTTGTGCAGCTATCAGTCCGATCAGAGCTAATCCCTGTGATTCAGACACCAGCACCTGCCTGGGTCTGGGGTGACAGATGTATAACTCAGTCACACCCAGAGAAGCTGGCCTCTATCTCAAGATCTGGACCGACACCCTCCCCTCTCCCCTCTCCTCCCCCCTCCTCCACCACTCTCCTCTCCCCCGCCCGACCCACTGGCTCCTCACCCTGCTAGCACAGTCGAGCACAGAGCTAACGCCAGCCAGCTGACATGAATAGAAGCGCTCTGCACTCCCCTACGAAGACAGGGGATGGAAACAGGGTGAGTCAGCTGTGTTGTGTTGACTGGAGGTTGGTGGTCGTGGTTCTGTCGTGGAGTCGATGAGAGAGCTGGCAGATCTTATCACGGCCTGTATTGGTTTCAACAATCGAGTTTGTTTTCTCTAAGTTGTATCCCCCTCTCTCTCCCTCCCTCCCTCCTCTATCCCCCGCCCGTTCAGGAGGTCTTCCACCTCTCTGAACTGAACCACTACATTTATAGCCTTATCACTCAGAGTTTCAATATTCCACACAGACCTAGTCTGTAGGGCCAGCTATATTAAGCTGTAATAATAATCAAGTTTCATTCTCCAGCTGTTTAAACCCACAACAATCCCAAAACACAGGCCTTGGGCCCACAGCAAGTTTTCAACATGGAAAAAAATCCCTCACTCCACAGTCAAAAAACAACAATGGCTTAAAACAAAAAGAAAGAAAAAAACGTTCCACTAATTGTCTATTCACCCTTGGACTATTACTTTCCTCCCAGCGCTAAGCAAGCAAACACCGAACCCGATGATGACAATCTGCCCCCCCCCCCGGACACAGCCAGCCTGCCCCCCCCGGACACAGCCAGCCAGCTCCTTCTCCCACCCACACGCCACTGTCGGAATGACACAGCAGAAAACAAAACAATCGTCCGGGGAAACAGCCTGACATGTTTTGACTGCCGGCATTATGAGGCGCAATCAGAAACACCGATCGATACAGCTGACATCACTGAAACAATATACAAAGACGGCCACATCGATGAGAGGAAAGGATTGACCGCCATGTTTATGCTACCGCAAACCCACCTTCACTGCCAAATCCAGGAGAGTATAGGCCTGGGGTTAGCTTCTGGACACAGCTGTCCTCAGACCCCGAGGAGAGGCCTGCCTGTCTGTCTGCCTGCCTGTCTGTCTGCCTGCCTGCCCGCCTGCCTGCCTGCCTGTCTGTCTGCCTGCCTGCCCGCCTGCCTGTCTGCCCGCCCGCCTGCCTGCCTGCCTGCCCGCCTGCCTGCCCGCCTGCCTGCCTGCCTGCCTGCCTGCCTGCCCGCCTGCCTGTCTGCCCGCCCGCCTGCCTGCCTGCCTGCCCGCCTGCCCGCCTGCCTGCCTGCCTGTCTGTCTGCCTGCCTGCCTGCCTGCCTGTCTGCCCGCCTGCACTGAACTCTCTGGAGGAACTTTCCGCTGTGGTGTGGTCTGTCCTCCCACACTAGGTGAGCAAGAGACATGTTTCTTTAGAAAATGTCTTTGGAGCGATGCTGGGAGCTGAAAGGCCCAGTCTGTGTTCCCCAGACATCCTGTCAGGGGGTGTAAACCTCACGGTGATGCCACAACAGCAGGACAGACTCAGATAAGAGCATCTGTGAGGTGAGCAGTCCGACTAGCCAGCTCCTCTAGAGCTTCCTGCATCCTGAGCTGGGATAGGGCTGTTTCTGGAACGTCAACATGGTCACACACACGCATACACACCTGAACACACACATAACTGAAAAGACACACACACACACACCTTGACACACTCCTGAACACACACACACACCTATGTGCCTGATCTGTGTTTGCTGAGGTCTGTTCCTCTGTGGCCTGCAGGTCGACATGACAGGTAGAATCAGAGTTAGCACTTTCCTGTGTACCCTACGCCCTGAGGGTCAGAGGTCAGGACACAGCAACCAGACAGTCTGCTAGACTCACGTCTCAGGCAGACAACCAGGCGTGAGGTACAGCTGCATCATGTATCATATATGATGACATATTGTGATGACTGTGCAAGACTCTAGGCTGACTGGGGATTGTTCAAACATACACACGCTCAGTGTCTTATAGCTCCTGTGTTATGAGAGAATAGTAGAATATTGTCAAAATAATAATAATACTAATGTGTTAATTTAACAGGTACTTTAATCCAAAGGTGACGTGCTGGGGAGTATTTCAACCTGAGAGAGGAGGGGGGTATTTGAACCTGCAACCTTTTCATCTACAGTCAAATGCTCTAACCACTGAGCTAAACCCATCCCCATAGAATAGGACTTCACTGGCCCTCTGGGAGAATGGCACAGTAACCCTGCACACATCCCAGAATGACGTGAAACGTTTTCAATAAGCCTCTCAGCCTCGTGATATTGTAGTTTCCGAGTATCCTGTTTAGATGTTGTAATTCAAAACACAAGTCTGCCTGACCTTTCTCATACTGGATCGTCTTCATCTACACCTAGCTGGCTAATCAGACAGACTATGGCTGGTTATGTTCATTTCTTACATGCCCACAACAAAATCACTTCGTTAAACCCAAAGTAGCGAACGCTTGGTGTTGTGAGGAAATGTTGCGTTAGGACTACACATTTGCTTCATGTTGTGGCTAACTAAGCTATTTTAACCCAATGTACCGTAAATATATAAAGCGTATTGCTGCTGCAAGGTCATGCTGCCTGCTACACTTGGTTACGTGACTGTCCAGTTCTAATGCTAGCTGGTAGCTTCATACAAATTGTGTATATCTTGTGTGGGACATAGGACGTGGATTATCAAGAAATATGAACAATTTAATGTCATTTGAAAAGTCAGATATCGCTAGGATAGCTTACATTGTGTAGACAACAACTGATAAGGCTGTATTTAGTTTTGCAAGGACGTCAAACTCACTCACCGGCTAAATGTTTCAGGAGTCGCTTTGAAACGTGACCGCCCGCACAACGCTGTCAGCGGACTGTTCACACTCCCCTCAACAACCACTGTAGCGATTGGCTGCAAGCGAGCAATCGGATCTCCTATTGGTTCATGGAAGGTAAAGATGAACAAACGTCACAACGTCAACGTCATAGAAAACATGGCGGCTCCCGTGAAGAGCATGAATAAACCTACCGGAGAACGGACACCGTGTAATACCACAAGTTTTCAAAAGAAGTCACGTAGTAAACTAGTTTCAATACCTGGTACTAGACCTTCGATCCAGAATGGGCAGCTTATTGTTTCTACAGGTGTCACGTCGCTCGACTATTTGATCGGTCAGTTTTGCTAACTTGTTAGCTGATAAGCTAACTAGCTAGCTGTTTACAATGTTGTCAAAGCCAGCAGGTTGGTCAGCGGTGCTGATAGCGCCTGTGACTTTTATCAACGACACTGAATTAGAGTATTCATTGTTGTGTGTCCATAACTCTCCTTGCTCTAAAAATTAGAATGTAAATATGACAAATAGATAACGTCAACTCACGTCAACCCCCTTTTCGACTTTGAATGAACTCACCCATACAACGGACAGTTATAAAGTAGTACATTAGTATAATCCAGAATTGTAATATACCTCAGTCATATTTTTGTGGTCTCATAGGAACTATTTTAATTCTCTTAACATCATTTCTTACTTGCTGACACGATAAGACTGTATTCGTGTTAGCAGAAGCCCGATAATTCACCAGGTGATGCGTGAAAGACCAGATATTCAGAATCAAAGGGGGGCGAAATATAGGCCCACAGGAGAGTAAACAGGGCCTTTGTTTTCATGATGCCTCCTGTGATCCTACGCCGCTGACTGCATTGCACGTTGTGCTTCCAATCTTCCAGGTGGCGGGCTTGCGGTTGGAACGGTCCTACTGGTCGGTAAGTAAATCAGTCCCTCAATCCGTATCACATTCCCCGAGCGAATAAATATTATACTTAAAGTATGAGAGTACAAACATACATATACTGAAGGTGTCTATGAGTACGTTAATATACAAAATCACTGCATTTCAACTACACTTCCAACTATTTGGGAAAACATAATAATGAAAATGGATTCAGCTCTCATCTGATTCATTTAAATTAGACTCAAGGATCCTCTTCTTAGCTTGGGTCCCTGACCTCCTGTCTTGTGCCATGTCTGTGTCTCACCTGCTCCAGGGGGTTACAGGAAGTTAATACGTGTTGAATAACAAATAGAAAGTGTCACACCTGTCCTATAACTCCTCTGTACACAACCCCAGTCGTAGATAACTATGTCACTACAGTAGATAATACTGTCATCAAAGTAGGGAGAATATCTCACAATCTCTCAGTTGTGCTAGTGTTGTAATCTCTTCATCTGGGCTGTGTTAGCCAAAATAGTTATCTCAGTGATCCAATCCAGGGAACACATCCAGAAGATGTTGTTTGTAAGTCCTGTGTGAGTGATAGAAGTTTCAGTGACAGTTTAAGAGATCCGCTGTAGCAGACTGCAGTGATTTAATATGCAGTTGGAAGCCTGCAAGAATAACTATTAGTTGTCTATCCATACTTTCGGTCTGTGAGAAGATATTTATACCGGATCCAGGTATGAATGGACGATGTAAGTAATACCAGGGGGTTGAAACTAGAACAGTCTATCCCCAACCTGTGTACCCCCCCCCCCCACGCCTCCTCTGAGTTCACGGGCCTGAGGTTGTGTTGCTACACCTTGAAGCTGTAATGTGCATGTGTGTATTTGTGTGTGTGAGTGTTTGTGTGTGTGTGGACCGGCTGATGGTGTTGGATTGCCCTTTAATTCATCCCTGGGATCGATGTGGATGTCGCTGATTACACACTAATGCATTTTTCCCTTCCATTTTGTGAATCAACGTATGGTTGATTTCATCTGGTAATGAGAGACTGTAAAAGCTAAGTGTGTGCGTGTTTGTGTGGGTGGGCTGGGGGTATATGCGTCAGTGTGTGTGTGTGTGTACACATGAGTTTCTGGATGCATTTGCAATTTTATCACAGGGTTTTCTGTATGTCGTCACTCACCTCAGACCACAGTGGATCACCAGGCCTGAAGCTGGCCTCTCATGGGCCCCTGGTCTGTCCCTGGTCTGTCCCTGGTCTGTCCCTGGTCTGTCCCTGGTCTGTCCCTGGTCTGTCCCTGGTCTGTCCCTGGTCTGTCTCTGGTCTGTCCCTGGTCTGTCTCTGGTCTGTCCCTGGTCTGTCTCTGGTCTGTCCCTGGTCTGTCCCTGGTCTGTCTCTGGTCTGTCCCTGGTCTGTCCCTGGTCTGCCCTGGTCTGTCCCTGGTCTGTCTCTGGTCTGTCCCTGGTCTGTCCCTGGTCTGTCTCTGGTCTGTCCCTGGTCTGTCCCTGGTCTGTCTCTGGTCTGTCCCTGGTCTGTCCCTGGTCTGTCTCTGGTCTGTCTCTGGTCTGTCCCTGGTCTGTCCCTGGTCTGTCTCTGGTCTGTCCCTGGTCTGTCTCTGGTCTGTCCCTGGTCTGTCCCTGGTCTGTCCCTGGTCTGTCCCTGGTCTGTCCCTGGTCTGTCTCTGGTCTGTCCCTGGTCTGTCCCTGGTCTGTCCCTGGTCTGTCTCTGGTCTGTCCCTGGTCTGTCCCTGGTCTGTCCCTGGTCTGTCCCTGGTCTGTCTCTGGTCTGTCCCTGGTCTGTCCCTGGTCTGTCCCTGGTCTGTCTCTGGTCTGTCCCTGGTCTGTCCCTGGTCTGTCCCTGGTCTGTCTCTGGTCTGTCCCTGGTCTGTCCCCTCGGACACAGACAAGCTCCTTCTCCCCTGGCCGCTGTCCGACCTGTCTTATCTGCATCTTCATAACAGCACCAAGCTAATCAGCGTTTAGCTAAAGCATCCGACTGCGTCGTATGGCTGCCTGACAAGCTCTCAGCCAGTTCTGCCCTGATTGCTTTATGGTCATTATAATCCTGTTTACGCTTCTGCATTAATGATGGCGTTGATCGTCCACTTTCAAAGCACAAGCACGTAAACGTGTTGTCCCGCGTGGGTCACATGGTCCTGGGGTCGGTCACATGGTCCTGGGCCTGCTGAGGTACAGGAACTGAAACACCACAGATGGTCGTTGCATGTGTGCACTAATTACAGGCTTCTGAATGTGCAGCGCGTGTGTGTGTGTGTGTTACTGTAACAATACAGGACTCAACTATACAGAGTCAGGATGGAGGGCAAACGTTGTGACCTAGATATACCCTCCCTCCCTCCCTGCCCCCCTCCTCTCCCTCCCTGCCCCCCCTCCTCTCCCTCCCTGCCCCCCTCCTCTCCCTCCCTGCCCCCCTCCTCTCCCTCCCTGCCCCCCTCCTCTCCCTCCCTGCCCCCCTCCTCTCCCTCCTGCCCCTCCACCCCCGAGCCTCAGCCAGTGTTATTCAGGACCTTTTATATCCTCCCTTCTCTCCTCCCCTCTCCTCCCCTCTCCTCCTTCTCTCCTCCTTCTCTCCTCCCTCCTCTCTTCAAAGGCAAGAGGAAGAAAAATAACAGAATTCTGCTGAATTGAAAATGCGCAAGAAAAAGAAAAGAAAAACAAGAGTTGAAATGGTCCCTGTGACTTCCTGGAGTGATGGATCTGTCTCTGGGTACAACACACCCCCCTTCTCCACCCACCCCCGCCAATATGACCCCATTCCCCCCCCCCCCCCCCACCTCCCCCAGGCACCCCAGATCGCCCCCCGCCCCCGCCAGCCTAATGACTCCTGAAGGTTCCATTTGTAAGGCGTCCATAGAAACGCATCCACAATAGTGATGTCTGGAGAGGGCCCATCTGGGAGTCTGTGTGGGGCTGAAAGCCACAAAGGCCTGGTGACCTAGAAAGCCATCAATAAGGGGACATGGAGCCCCACCGACAACAAATTGAAGAGCAGAGGAATGTCCTGGGCCATCCCTAAGTCCCTGTGGGTGGAGAGGAGGACTGGAAGCCTGGGGGTGTGTGTGTGGGGGTATGGACTGTCTGTGTGTTAGTGTGTTTGAATATGAGATGTGTGTGTGTGTGTAGGAGGTGTGTCTGTATGTGTGTATGTCCTGTGTGTGTGTGTGTGTGTGGGGTGGCATTCTCCGCATGCTTGAGGGTGATGTGTGTGGAGAGTGGTTCCTGAGCTGTCAGCCGTAGGAGGGCTGCATGGCGGTCAGCTTCCCCCTCTTACCCCTCCCTGTTTAGCCCACACGGTGAGCTTAAAGCCAGCCTCGAGAGATGCCATCGCCCATCAGGACCTCCAGGGAGCAGGAAGTGAATCTGCGTCGACCTGGAAGTCATGGAACAGGAAGTGATGGCTGTGCTGGGTGTGTTACCAGGACAGGGCTAGGGCTACCTGTGTCATTTGGGGTGACAGGTGGCACCTTCCTCTCGGGTCGCCCTGGGAGACCAGGGGACCTGTCCTGACAGGTGTCCCCCCTCCTCCCTTCATCCTGGGCGGAGGAGGCTGCGCTCTCAGGTGTGCAGGTTGAGGTGAGGGCTGCATACCCGTCACCCTGTCTCCCTTTCTGTGCTCTCGTGTGTCACCACGCTGCGTCTCTTGTCTCTTGCTTGTGAGGGGGGACAAGAGGGGGTCATTATCTCCATTACAGACAGGCAGTGTGACAGACAGCCCTGCCTCCTCAGCCTGAGACAGCGAGATGGGGGCCTGATACCTCTGAAGGCAGGAAGTGTGCGTGTCCGTGGTGCCATTATCTCCAGAAGCGTGACCTGCGTCTCCGTGTTAGCAGGCCTGTGAAGTCTGGATGAGCGCTTGGCAACAAATACATCTAAATATATGAGCTACTTCACCACGTGTTGAGCTGCACTGAGGGATTTGTTGTTGATTCTGTCAGACTCTAGTCAGAGGTGTCTGTTGTTGCTCTGCAGAGACGGTGGAGTTTTCTCCTGTGAGAAAGCAGTTTCTCCCAGCAGTGTGTGTGTGTGTGTGCGTATGTGCGCACAGTGTGTGTGTGTGTGTGCGCACGTGTGTGTGTGTGTGTGTGTGTGTGTGCGCACGTGTGTGCGTGTGTGTGTGCGCACGTGTGTGTGTGTGTGCCGTGGTGTGTGTGTGTGTGTGTGCCGTGTGTGTGTGCGTGCTCAGCTTCCAGCCTGCTCACAGACTTCTGCTGTGTTGTGAGTTCAGTGTGGCTCATCTGTGTGAAACCCTGTGTTCATAGGTTACAGTGATACCAAACAGTACATTAATACTGTTTTCATAATAATATAATAAAAATAATAATCATGACGCTTGTCTTGTTTTCAGAGGAGGACCGTTATGACAGCTACTCCAGGATGCTGCTTAAGTACTTCCTGTCTGAGGGCGTGGTCTGTGGTCACGAGATCTTCATAGGCTCCGCCCAGGACCACCCCGATGACTTTCTACAGGTATGGCAGGGTGGTGGGTGAATGTGGTGTGCGTGTGTGTGTTTACAGTTATACTGAGTGTGTGTGTGGTTTTTCTTCATGGTAAACTTAAAAAAAGAAATGCCAGTTCTCAACCCACCAGTCATTCTCTCTGTGTGTGTGTGGAGATGGAGGAGGGGAGGGTCTGTGTGTGTGGAGGAGGGGAGGGTGTGTGTTTGTGTGGAGGTGGAGGGGTGGAGGAGGGGGAGGGTGTGTGTGTGTGGAGGAGGGGAGGGGTAATTGTCAGTGTGTTTCCTCCCAGTATGAGTCTGTATGCTGCTTGTGACAGGAAGCAGATTTCCACAAGCTGGAGGGGCGGTGGGGGGGGGGGGGGGGGGGGCAGGGGAGGGGAGGGGGTGATTGATAGTGGGAGGGGTCACCCCTCACCCCTCCTCTTTACATATCAAAGGGTCATGAAGAGGAGCCCTCCCCTGTCAGGGGGCCCTCCCCTGTCAGGGCCCTCCCCTGTGGAGCTGCATCCTGTTTCCTCTTCCTGGTTCCTGTCTCTCTCAGCCTCCTCCTGAGGTCATCCCTCAGATGACGCCTGATTGGAGGGATATGGATGTGTGTGTGTGTGTGTGCGTGCTGTGTGTGTGTGTGTGTCTCAGCTGTCACCAGGAGTCTGAGATGAGGGTTTGAGTAGGGAGGCATGCTCGTGACAGACAGGAATGACAGGAATGTCTTCATCCATGCTTCCTGTCTGACAGGAACTTCCTGCTCCTATCCTGGACGATGTCGCCAGCACCAATCCCCTGGAGGTGCGGGCCAGGTCATGTGACCCCGACTGTCAAGACTCCATGAAGATCGCATGGCGCTACCAGAACCTTCCCAGAGTACAGGTAACCTGGTCACCACGACAACCGCCTGGTCACCGTGACAATAACCTGGATAGGGAAACTGAGAGAGGAGAAGAGGAGGGTTGTAGGAGGAGAATGAGAGGGGGGAGAGAGGATGAGGGGGGAGAGGAGGAGGGGAGAGAGGAGGAGGGGGGGGAGAGGAAGAGGAGGGGGGAGGAGGGGGGGAGAGGAGGAGGGGGGAGAGGAGGAGGGCAAACACACTACCACCTCCCCCTCGTCACACCTCCATGTTTTGTTGCTCTGATTGGTTGTATTTATCCAAGTCTATCCAGTTCAGAGGTATTTTGTGCCAAACGAGAGGGAGGTACCAGACCTGCTCTCTCTCTCTCTCTCTCTCTCTCTCTCTCTCTCTTCTCTCTCTCTCTCTCTCCCTCTCTCTCTCTCTCCCTCCCCCCCTGCCAGGTCACCATTGCAACACTCTTTCTTCTCTTTCTCTGTGAGGAGAGGGGACCCTCTCCTTCTCCTCCCTCCCTCCCCAACACCCCTATAATCCATATCGCTATGTGGATTAACATCACACCAGAGATTCCCTGGAGACCCCCCCCCCCACCCCTGCTTGTCTCCCTGGAAACGTCTTCATGTGTGGGTCCTCACCTCTCTCTTGCTCTCCTCACCTCCTCCCCCTGCTCTCCTCCCCTCCTCCCCCTGCTCTCCTCACCTCCTTCCCTCCTCCCCCTGCTCTCCTCACCTCCCCCCTGCTCTCCTCACCTCCCCCCTGCTCTCCTCCCCTCCTCCCCCTGCTCTCCTCACCTCCCCCCTGCTCTCCTCACCTCCCTCCTGCTCTCCTCCCCTCCTCCCCCTGCTCTCCTCACCTCCCCCTGCTCTCCTCACCTCCCCCCTGCTCTCCTCACCTCCCTCCTGCTCTCCTCCCCTCCTCCCCCTGCTCTCCTCACCTCCTCCCCTCCTGCCCCTGCTCTCCTCACTCCCCCCTCCTCCCCCTGCTCTCCTCACCTCCCCCCTCCTCCCCCTGCTCTCCTCACCTCCCCCCCTCCTCTCTCCTGCTCTCCTCACCTCCCCCCTCCTCCCCCTGCTCTCCTCACTCCCCCCTCCTCTCCCTGCTCTCCTCACCTCCCCCCTCCTCCCCCTGCTCTCCTCACCTCCTCCCCTCCTGCCCCTGCCTCTCCTCACCTCCCCCCTCCTCTCTCCTGCTCTCCTCACCTCCCCCCTCCTCTCCCTGCTCTCCTCACCTCCCCCCTCCTCCCCCTGCTCTCCTCACCTCCCCCCTCCTCTCCCCTGCTCTCCTCACCTCCCCCTCCTCCTCCCCCTGCTCTCCTCACCTCCCCCCTCCTCTCCCCTGCTCTCCTCACCTCCCCCCTCCTCCCCCTGCTCTCCTCACCTCCCCCCTCCTCTCTCCTGCTCTCTCCTGTGTCGTCTTTACAAACCGCCAGTAAGCCCACCGGAGGATTTGCATCCCAAATTCACAGCCAGAGTCCAACCTTAGCTTCCCTGCCCCCACCACACACACACCCCACCACACACACACCCCTACACACACACACCCCTACACACTTGCACACACACCCCTACAGACACACACACCATCACTACCCCTACACACACACACACACCATGGCTCTTCTCCAGTGAAGACATCAGATCAGAGGTGAGGCTGAATCTGAGCAGGTCGCCGTTTACAAAGAGAAGATGAGCCCCCCCGCCCCCCTGCCCCCCGTCCCCCCGCCCCCCTGCCCCCCCACCAGGAGAGTGACACAGTGGGGGCCCTAATCCAGATTAGGAGTAGATTAAGGGCCTCTCTGACAATGGAATCCCCGCTTTCGCTGGTGGAGCTGAGCTGAAACTCTCTCTTACAGCAGTGTAGCTTCCGCCTCTCCCCCTAACACACACACACACCGCCCCCCCCACCCCGGTGTAGTCAGAAACAGGTGTGTGTGTGTGTACAGAGTGCTACACTCCTCCTATTTTAAGACGACATGGTTGAAAATGGGATTTGATCTCTGATCTGTGTCTGTGTCCAGTCAGATAATCATAAGATAATGTGTTCAGCTCAGTGGTTATAGACATGACCGCAGATCAACAGGTCACAGGTTTGAATCCCCCCCACTCTCTACGTTTCTGGATAAAATTGTCACATTGAAATGACACTAATGGATCAAATGAACACATTATCAATCATATCAAATGATAATGATTATTATTGTTCCAGGATGATGTATCTAAGTCTGTCTCTCCTCTCTCTCTCCTGGCCGGCTCCTGTGGTGTGACCTGTGACCTCTGACCTGTGACCTCTGACCTCTCCAGAGTCCGCTCGCCTCCTCCTCCCGGTTCGGGCACTACTACGACGTCTCCAAGACGATGGACGCCCAGATACGCCAGGCGGCCAACTGCCACGGCTTCTTCCTTCCGGAACATTCCGCGGTGCCGGACTCAGACTCAGAGCGCAGGTACGAACATGTGGCAGTCTGTAACCCAGGGTTACGAGTCCTCTGCCTTAACACAGGGCTGCCTCTGTTGCAGCTCGGTGGTTAGAGTATTTGACGGGAGGCCAAGCGGTCGAAGGTTCAAGTCCTCGCTCGTGTGCGTCGCTTGGGATAACGGCATCCTCTAACGAACACAGTAAAACGAGTCTGAGATCCACCGTAGCCTTGCAGAGCTGCCCTTCCTCACGAGGCAGGGCCGAGGCACAGCAGAGTCAGGCTGGAGGAGTGAGAACAGGAGGGCTTGTTTTGCCTCCGCCATGTTGACTTTCTCTGCTGTTGGAGTGTGTTCAGGGGTCAGAGGTCAGGCTGGCTCTTTACATTAGAGAGCGCCGCTCGGCCACACACGCACACACACGCACACACACACACACACGCACACACACGCACACACACACACACACACACACACACACACACACACACACTGACTGAGTAAACCCCCCAGGCTGGAGAGCAGGGGATGAGAAGTCCTCTGCTTTTTTATCTGCAAACACTGGTGTTTAACTCTGCTCCATGCAAACACATTAAGGCCTGTGTGTGTGTGTGTGTGTGGTGTGTGTTGGTGTGTGTGTGTGTGTGTGTCTTTTCCAGTCTCTTTAAAGTAAGCCTTTACACTCCACCAAGTCTATTTCACTTATCTACTGTTCATGAACCAGTCTAATACCAGCAGGGCTTGTGATAAGATTGCAGTTGGAGTGGTGTGGTCACACACCCACACACACACCCTCACACACACACACACACACACACCCTCACACACACACACACACACACCCTCACACACACACACACACACACACCCTCACACACACACACACACACACCCTCACACACACACATACACACCCTCACACACACACCCTCACACACACACAAACACACAGACCCTCACACACACACACACCCTCACACACACACACACACACACCCTCACACACACACACACCCACACACACACCCTCACACACACACACACACACACCCTCACACACACACACACACCCACACACACACCCTCACACACACACACACACACACCCTCACACACACACACACACACACCCTCACACACACACACACAACCCCTCACACACACACACACACACACCCTCACACACCCACACACACACCCTCACACACACACACACACACACCCTCACACACACACACACACACACCCTCACACACACACACACACACACCCTCACACACACACACACACACACACACCCTCACATACACACCCTCACACACACACACACACACACCCTCACACACACACACAACACACACATACACACCCTCAACACACACACACACACACCCACACACATACACACCCTCACATACACACACCTTCCAGTGTTGTTCCCTGTCTCAGTCCTGTGGATCTCTAATTAACATGGTCTGCTCTCACTGTTACTCAATAGGTCGCTTGTCTGACAGACAAACAGTCAGCAGGATACTACACCTGCACTGGGTCTTCCTGTCACTCACCCTCACACACACCCACACACACACACACACACTCACCTCTCTCACACACTACGCACATCCCTTGCACATGGCTGTTAAATTGCTCCATTTCACCCTGTGGTATAATTGGCAGAAATTGCTCTCTTGGTGATACAGAGTCCTGTTGTTTAAGACTAAGCACCCCCCTCCATCCTCTCTCCCTCCCCCCATGTCCGTCCCTCCCCTTCTCTCCTCCTCATCTCTCTCCTCCTCCACCCCTCATCTCTCTCCTCCTCCCCCCTCATCTCTCTCCTCCTCCCCCCTCATCTCTCTCCTCCTCCCCCCTCATAGACACCTAGCCCCCACAACTAGCCACTTAGCCCCCACAACTAGCCACCTAGCCCCCACAACTAGCCACCTAGCCCCACAACTAGACACCTAGCCTCCACAACTAGACACCTAGCCCCCACAACTAACACCTAGCCTGCAATGCCTGCCGAATGGAGGAAACCAGCTAGCGACAAGCTCTCAGCGACGACACACCCCTCGTCAATCACTCAGCGCGGGGCAGGGGAGGCCAGAGAGGGGCGTTCCCTGCCCCCCAGCCCCCTCCGTCATTACCCTCAGCAGGGTCACAAACCTCCATTGTCTGGGAGGGGGGCCACTGAAAGGCAGAACATTCTAGACCCTGCGCGATCTGCGTGCAGCACGGGTTCAAACTGAAAGATCTTTGTGTGCCGGGGCATGAGGCGAGAGCGTGTTACTGTTGGGAGTCAGGTGGCTGAGCGGTGAGGGAGTCGGGCTAGTAACCAGAAGGTCGCTGGTTCGATTCCGGCCGTGTCAAATGACGTTGTGTCCTTGGGCAAGGCACTTCACCCTACTTGCCTCGGGGGGAATGTCCCTGTACTTACTGTAAGTCGCTCTGGATAAGAGCGTCTGCTAAATGACTAAATGTAATGTAATGTACTGTTGAGTAGTGATCTGAAGGCCTGGGTGTACAATGAGGGGGTTATGTTTGGGGGAGGGCGGAGGGGGGTGGTTGTTGACGAAGGCCAGGTGATGTGAGGGTGCTGAGGCCCGCTGGTTTGGGCCATGTCCCCTGTCAGTGATGCACATCTTACCCATGATTAAACACCACAACACTGGGCCAACCTGGCCTGGCTGGCAGCCTAATATTCCCCTCCGAGCTCTTATACTACTGACTGTGTGTGTGTGTGTGTCCACGTGTGTCCGTCCGTCCATCTGTGTCTGTGTGTGTGTGTTGTTAGTTTGTTAATGTGTGCGTGTGGTTCCTGCATGTGTGTGTGTTGGCTTCCTCGTCCAGACCTCAGGGAGCTGACAGGACCAGTCAGGTTGTAATTCAATCAACCAAATAAATTAATTGAATCTCTTGATATGGTTTATCTGTCTGCTCTGCTGGTCATAGAACAGCAGTGTCAGTTTCAGTCCTGGGGGGGGTCGGGGGAGGGGGCAGGGGGGCAGAGGAGTAGTTAGTGAGCTTGGTGGGCAGGTGGGGGGGGGATGGGTGCTTGCAGTACTCTGGCCTGCTGTGCTACGGAGCACTGCATGTCATGATATACATCCTAACATTGATCTTTTCCCCTCTCCCTGAATTGTACCCCCCCGCTCTCTCTCTCCCCTTCTCCTCTCTCCCTCCTCCCCTCTCCCTCCTCCTCCCCTCTCTCTCCCTCCTCCCCTCTCCCTCCT
This sequence comes from Thaleichthys pacificus, assembly GCA_023658055.1. NCBI lineage: Eukaryota > Metazoa > Chordata > Actinopteri > Osmeriformes > Osmeridae > Thaleichthys > Thaleichthys pacificus. The sequence goes on along the minus strand of CM042853.1, from coordinate 761,209 downwards.
CCTCCCCTCCCTCTCCCCTTCTCTCCTCCCCTCTCCCTCCTCCTCCCCTTTCTCTCCCCCTCTCCCTCCTCCCCTCTCTCTCCCCTTCTCTCCTATCTCCCTCCTCCCCCCTCTCTCTCCTCCCCCCTCCTCCTCCTCTCTCCAGTCCGCTCCTCCAGTCCTACTCTGCTCTGCTGCAGAGTCTACAGGAAGTCATCCACAAGGAGGGCTTTGACACCGCAGCAACCCCCGGTCAGTATGCACACGCACACACACACACACACGCACACACACACACACCCTCACTCATCTGGTGGAGACATCTAGAATCCTCTCCAGACGTGTCCTGGGCCCCCTCCAATCTCTCCTGGCATTTCTGTTTTGTTGTTTGTGTGCGTGCCTGTGTGTGTGTGTGTGTATATGTGCATATATGTGTGTGTGTGTGTGTTGCTTTGTGTTGGCACGGAACCCTGTCTCTGTAGGGTCAGCTATAGGAGCACTCTCAGGCCTCACCCATCCCAGGTTACCACAGCAACAGGCATGTTACCACGGTTTCACTCATGCTGGGTCTGGGAGACTGGCAAGAGAGGATAGAGAGACGAGGAGGGGAGGGGAGGGGAGGGGAGGAGGAGGGGGAGGGGAGGGGAGGGGAGGGGAGAGGAGAGGAGAGGAGAGGAGGGGAGGGGAGGGGAGGGGAGGGGAGAGGAGGGGAGGGGAGAGGAGAGGGAGGGGAGGGGAGGGGGGGGGAGGAGAGAGGAGGGGAGGGGAGAGGAGGAGGGGAGGGGAGGGGAGAGGAGGGTGAGAGGGGGGAGGGGAGGGAGGAGGGGGAGGAGAGGAGGGGAGGAGAGGGAGGAGGGAGGGGAGGGGGAGAGGAGGAGGGGAGGGGGGAGAGGAGGGGAAGAGGAGAGGAGAGATATATGAACTCTCACCTTCTTTGTGGGAACGTGCAAGGCTAACGATGGAAAGCCACAGAACAATCAAGTTTTTTATCTTAGATGGTCCTGGTGCTGATAACAGATTCAGTCCAGGGGGTGGGGGGGGGAGTGAGGAGAGGGGATGGAGGGAGAGGGGAAGAGGGAGAAGGAGAGACAGAGGGCCAGGACCTTAGTGTGGGCAGAGAGAGAGAGAGAGAGAGAGAGGGGAGGGATGGGAGAGAGAGAGCAGGAATGTGGAACTCTCTCTGTGGAAGACTCCCTGACTCTCCTCCCCTCTCCCCCCACCTCCTCTCTCCCCTCCCCCTCTCCCCCCTCCTATCCCATGGACCCCCTCTGGCTGGCTAGCCTGCTAGCGGTGCCAAGAATGTGCCTGTGTCTCTTGGGTGGCGGCCATGTTGGAAGCCTGCTCTGACAGGTCCATTGTGCCCGTGTCAGATGGACCCTGTGATTGGACGCTGCTGTCCAATCTGGTTTTGGGCGCTGTGTTCCGATGGTGTGTGCTGGGGAGCCCACTCTCTTCAGCACAGCGGCAGAGATACAGGCTGACTGAAGTGAGGGTCTTACCCCTCTGCTGAACAGCCCCTCACTCTGATTCCATCCTGGTACAGATGTTCATGTTTGTCTCCTCCCCCCCCCCCCCCCCCCCCCCCCCTCTTCTAGTCTAAGTCGAGGAACGTTCTGAGGGTCGGAGCCTCCACTCTCTAGGCTTCCGCCCCCTCATTGGGGCGACGACCTCTGTTGCCGTGGACAACCCCGGTCATGGCCACGCCCATCTCCAACCTTCCTAGTAACGGCCTCCGGGCGCTGCTGCGGTCATCCCTCTCCGTCGCCATGGTGACCGTGCCCTCACACCCTCATACAGGTATGGGTGTGTGTGTGTCCAAGCCCCTTGCGTGTGTGTGTGACCGTGTGTGGGTGTGTGTGTGTGGGTGTGGGGTGTGAGCGTGTGTGAGCGTGTGTGTGTGTGTGAGCGTGTGTGTGTGTGTGTGTCGGGATGTTTTTCTCTCTGCTTTGCCTCGTCCTTAATGGGGCATAAAGTTACTCCCTTTTGTGTTGAACACCCTCACACACCCTCACACACACTCACACACACTCACTCACTCAAACTGCAACAGGGCCTCACTGTCCCTCTGGGAGGGCCTGGAATGCTCGTCCCTGATTGGACGGCTGGAGATGTGGCGTGTCGAGGGTTCAGCTGTATGGCTGGTGTGTTTTGTTTTGGTTGTTAACAACAGCAAGGGGACGTGCGTGTGTGGTTGTGTACGTGTGCATATGTGTGGATGGTGTGTGTGTGTGTGTGTCCAGTCTGTCTACCCAGTGTGCAGAGTCTGTTGAGGCATATGGCAACCATGGCCCCTTTCCCCAGTGTCCCAACTAAAGAAGCGTCCTAGACCAGCATCCTAGACCAGCATCCTAGACCCAGCATCCTAGACCAGCATCCTAGGGAGGCAGGGAGACTGGAAGGCAGGGAGACTGTGGAGGCAGGGAGGCAGGGAGACAGGGAGACTGGGAGACTGGGAGACTGGGAGGCTGGGAGGCAGGGAGGCTGGGAAGGCAGGGAGACTGGGAGGCAGGGAGACTGGGAGGACAGGGAGACTGGGAGGCAGGGAGGCCAGGGCGATCCTGGTCTGTCCTGGTTGCAGGTGTGTGTGATCAGACTGGAGACATGCATTATGAAGAGGCTGTGGAGGGAGCAGGACTAATACACACAGGCGCCTCGGCAACGATTCA